>JAQQSY010005803.1:0-11426 GCA_028646535.1 Procyon lotor | reverse complement strand
AGAAGCATGTTTCAAAATTTTTAAAACACACCGTGGTATATGGATTTAAATTTTAGGCACTTCCCTGCATCTGTATAAACTATAAGTTAGCCAAGAGCCAAAAGTTATTTATTTTGTACTTTTTTTTTTTTTTTTTAAAGATTTTATTTATTTGACAGCGAAAGACACAGTGAGAGAGGGAGCACAAGCAGAGGGAATGATAGCGGGAGAAGCAGGCTTCCCGCGGAGCAGGGAGCCCGATGCGGGGCTCGATCCCAGGACCCTGGGATCTGACCTGGGCCGAAGGCAGACGCTTAACGACTGAGCCACCCAGGCGCCCCTATTTTGTACTTTTTGATTTAAGCTACAATATGAATGCACAATATTTCCAAATTCATTGCAATATATACTCTGTAATGTTTGTTATTAAATTATTCTTATAGCTCAAAACAACCAAGATATAAAATTACATAAAGAAAAAAAACAAAATAAAGCAAGCGAAAAGAAAAAGTTTAAACAGGAAACACAAATCAGGGGGAACAGAGATGATAGACAACAGGGAAAAATTATATCCAGGGGCGCCTGGCTGGCTCAGTCATTGGAGCATGCACCTCTTATGCTGGGGGTCATGAGTTTGAGCCCCACATTAGGTGTAGAGATTATGTAAATAAATAAATGCTGCTGCTGCTGCTAATAATAATAATAATAATATCTGTCCAAAAGTATTTTATCTTTTGTTATTGTGAATGAGTTTTATAGTTTATATATACAGTCTAATTTTAGTGCCTTGATACTATAATTATAATCTAGCTAATTTATTGAATCTCTGTTTATAACTTGACTTTATTCCACCGGGGTTTTCCACCATATAATCAACAAAGATAGTGCTGATCTAATTCCCCATTTTATCTATAAAATATGATGCTGGCACTAGAATTGAGAGAGATAAAACCTATCATGTTTAAGAATCATATATCTATCATTATCAAGATGCTGCCTTACAATCTCCAGAAAAGATTCTATTACTCCTTTTTTTATTGATATGTGACCAAAATAATAGATTTTGTATTACTGAACCATCTCTGCATTCCCAGAATAGCCCTACTTCCCAACTTGGTCACTATTATTATTGTGGTACTAGATTCTATTTCCAAATATTTTGAGATTTTTACGATAGTCACAAAGAATTAATCTATATTTTCCCATTAGTTTTACGCTCACTTCTATTTCTTTCTGCTGTCCATGTGGGGTTATGGAATTGATGTGAGACCAGCTTGAAAAAAAAGAATTTGAAAGTTTTTTTTTCTCCTCTGCTACCAAATTATTCAGAATTTTCTCAGAATTACCTGTCCCACGTAGGTTTGGTGTATTTCCCCAATGAAGCCAACTAGAATAATTACTCTTGTCGAGAAAAAGTTCTTAAATAACCTGTTCTACTTCTTGTATGGGCATTATTCCATTCAAAGTTCTCATCTCTTTCTAGAGTCAATTTTGGCAATTTATTTCTCTTGGAAAATAGTTCACTCCATGAAAGTACTTCATTTCATCCACAGAAATGTAAATGTAAACTTTCAATGGGTTATTATTTTTCATACATCATACTGACAAAGAACATTCTAAATAATATTCTGAATTAGTAAGGCTGTATTAAAACAAACATGTTCAGGGCACCTGGGCAGCTCAGTTGGTTAAGCATCCAACTCCTGATTTCCACTCAGGTTATGATCTCAGGGTCCTAGGATGGAGCCAGCAACCCGTCCACCACTCCCCCCACTCCACTCCCTGCTAATCAGGAAGTCCACCTAACTCTCTCTCTCTCCCTCTACTCCTCCCCCTCCTTGAGCTTGTGCTCACATGCACTCTCTTGTTCTCTCTTAATTAAATAAATCTTTTTAAAAATGTTCATTTAGTTCTGATAGAAATAAAAATTGATAAAATTTTTACATGGAAAAAGCTGGCAACTTCTGAAAATGTACCACACCTATGCTGTTTGAGTCTGCAATTCTATTTCTAAGAATAAACGATAAAGATATACTTACACAAGTGGAAAATGTTAAGTATATTAAGGTACTCTCTGAAGCATCTTTGTGAGCTACCTAAATATCCAAACATAGGGGATTCATTAAACAAACGATAATGCTGTCACAGAATGGGACATTATGGCCATTAAAAAGAATTAGCCAGATCTATTTTGTACGATACAGAACAATCTCCATGGGGAAAAAAAATCCAAGATACAAAACTCTGTATATAGCATAATAAATGAAGATAACACACATTAATAGATATGCACATAGGTATAAAGGAATAGAGCATTTTTGGAAGCATGTACAAAAACCTTGTTATAGGAATCACATATAATGACATGGGCAAGTAAAGTATGGCCAAAGGAAAAAAAAACTCTACTCTTCAGTAGAGACTCTTATGTAAATTTAAGATTTTGGATTTTGTGTATATTAGTTATCTGTGGCTGCCAAACATAGTAGAAATATAATCTTACATAGTTTTTATGGCTCAGGATTTTGAGAGTGGCTTAGCAGAACAGTTCTGGTTTGGTATATCTCATTAGGCTTCAGTGAATAAGTTGGCCAGAGTTCCAATCACCTAAGGATTTGAGCAGGGCTGGCTAGCATCTGATGCTGGTTGGTGGTAGGAAAGCTTTGGTTCCTTCCTATGTGGGCCTTCCCAGGCTGATTGAGTGTCCTCATGACATGATGGTTGACTTGATGGGCATTCCAAAAGAAAATAATGTGGAAATAACAATGCCTTTTATGATCTAACTTCAGAAAGAGCACATAGTCATTGCCACACTTTTTGTTAGAAGCAAGTCACTAAAACTGGCTCATAATCAAGAACAGAGTAAGTAGGCTCCACCTTCCAAATGAAGGAATGTCAAAGAATGTGTGAACATACTTTTAAATAACCAAAGTGTACATATCACATTTTGGAAAATACAAACAGAATAATTTCATAAAATTAAAGCAAAAGATTCACTTAATTTTGTTAAAGACAAGCTTTTATCATTAATCAAAAAAACGATGGAGAGGACTGGGGGATTTGACTTTTATGAAATGATAACACACATTTCAATCCAAGATGAACATATGGTGACATCTAAAACTCAACCCATAATTTGTGCCTCTGAGAAGTCACGGTGGCCAGAGCAGAAATTTAATAAATATGTAACTAAAAATAGAAGTCTTTGGGAACAGGACTCTTTCAAAACTGGCTTTGTCCACTGCAATTTATCTATGTGCCCTAACTACTTCATATAAATATTTTGTGAAAATATTGAAGAATTAAATCACATAATCGTTCATGATGATGTAGACATGGAAATCTAGTAACATCTATCATAACAAAGTTTTTATGAGCCAGCACTTTACCTACTATTCATACCTTTATTTTACACGTTACTCACACCCCCTCCCAAATCTATAGTGTACATTTTACAGTGTACAAATGAGTAAAGTGAAGCACAGGAAAGTTATTTAAATTTGCCCAAGCTCACATGCAGCAAGTAAGAAATCTGTTATGTATTTTCTTGTAAGTTTCCCAGAACTAAGCACCAGAGTCAAGAAATATATTGTATTGGGTGGCTCGGTTACGGACATTGGGGAGGGTATGTGCTATGATAAGTGCTGTGAAATGTATAAGCCTGATGATTCACAGACATGTACCCTGGGGAAAATAATACATTATATGTTAATTAAAAAAGAAATATATTATACTAAATCCATTTTCTTTTATTTAGAATACTATTTTTATATCTACATTATTTTCCCTAAGATTGTGTTTGGTGGCTCTCTAAACCTACATAAACAAACTAAATTTACTTGAAAAAACAAAGCAAAATGTTTTCTCCCCCAAACAAATATAAAATTGTAGCACTACATAAACACATACACTGACTCACATACAAAACAAAAAAAAGGTTATTGGTCACTTCTTCCTTTCTTTTACTTTCAATTTTCTAACATATTATAAGTTTAACAGTTAAAACCAATTTAAAAAATTTAAGGAATACTACCTATATGCGTGTGTAAGGATAAAGTGTAAATCTGCCACAACTTCAGAGATGCCAGGTTTAATTACCTATAAAGGAGCTCAATAGCCCAACAGCTTACTTGTCTACCTACCATATAATCTCTCCAAAAATATAAGTCCTGTCAAATCCGAAGCTTTGTACGAGTCCTAAGTTCTGTACATTACTTGTAGCCAATGTGGCTACAAAATTAAGATTTATCTCAGAGGGACATAAAGGAGATGGTTAAGAATCCACAGTTGTTGCTTTAAAAATTGCAACACTAGCAACACTAATTACACTATTAGTGACTATGATCTTTCACATTTAGTAGACTTTTCCTCAGGGTAGGATTAAATCTACAAGTTTTGGAAAGGAAAATGACTCATTTTAAATAATTTAATGAAGTGCTCTACATATTTAAAGTTTAAAATTTTTCATCATTTCAGGTACATGATACATTTATATAAATGCTTCACGGAGATATTACTTCTCAGTTCCCCAATATTTTTAAATAACTCCACATTTCAAATATTAGTTTCCTATGTTAGTTACGTTAATCTACCTGAAGAACATTTCCTTTGTTTTTTGTTTTTTTTTTTTTAAAGATTTTATTTATTTATCTGGTAGAGAGGAGAGAGACCACAGGTAGTCAGAGAGACAGGCAGAGAGAGAGGGGGAAGCAGGCTCCCCGCTGAGCAGAGAGCCCGATGTGGGGCTTGATCCCAGGACCCCGAGATCATGACCTGAGCCGAAGGCAGAGGCTTTAACCCACTGAGCCACCCAGGTGCCCCTCCTTTGGTTTTTAATACAGAATACGTGAGAACTATTATATAAAGCACAAAACCCCGGTGGCCAATAAATATGAATAATTACTATTTTTAGGAGTTAAAAATAATCTGATTATTTTAAAAAATTTTTTTTTTTTTACAGATTTTATTTGTTTGACAGAGAGAAACATAGCGAGAGAGGGAACACAAGCAGAAGGAATGGTAGCGGGAGAAGCAGGCTTCCTGCTGAGCAGGGAGCCCAATATGGGGCTCAATCCCAGGACCCTGGGATCATGACATGAGCCAAAGGCAGACGCATAACGACTGAGCCACCCAGGCGCCCCTAATCTGATCTTTTTAATAAAACATATTATTGTTATTCTTCATATCTAAATAAATAGCATGCCATCTTAATAAAGGACTGAACTGGTATTGCTTTTATAAAACCAAATCTAAGTTTAATTTTATCAGTTCTTGAATTTCTAAAATTATCAATATTTTCAGTTTTCTATTACACATTGTTAAATCACTTCTAAATACATAAATAGTAAATGGCAACTTTTTTTAATAGCAAAGTTTTCAAGCTTAACTACACATAATCTACAACCAACCTTTACTCCTACCAAGAACACAGTTTCTCAAGGGTTAGCTAACATCTACCCAACCAACCAATTTTTTCTATTCCTTTTTTTTTTTTTTCAAGTCTGCTGCATAGCTGTTAATTTTCATGTAGAGACTTCTGGGAAAGAAGAAAATTCTGGTTCATGATGGAATGAACAGCAATTACTACTAGTAAAGCCTATGAAAATGTGGCCAACGATTCTATCACTACATACTGAATTGTAAATGCTTTACATGGGAGGGATTCAAAAAGAAGAGTAGAAAGTGATAGGGTTCCTTGGGCCAATTCTTAACTTTACCTCACAACATCCTATATACACAAACATACATATTTGTCTTTAGGTCCAAACATATCCAGAGTTTAATTTAAAACCAGAGAAGAGGTACCTCAGCCTACTTTACACCTTTATAATTATTTCAAAGTCCATTAACAGAAGATCAGATCTTTTATTTTATAATAATATAAATATTAAACAAGTATGTATTTAAATGAATTTAAAAATCAGTGTGAATACATTCTCTTGAAAATGCCAATGAAGGAATGAAATTCTTAACTACTAAAGGAGTAAAATTAGAAAACAGGAAGTCTGAACTTCAGTCCATTCAGGATTCTATATGCAAGGCAACAATGCCTTGTCTTTTCATTATGCAGAGGAGAGTGCTATTAACTTGTTTGAAGGGATTCTGAACTAATAGGACTAACTAATAAGAAAAAGTAAATAGATAGTAAAAGGAAAGCTTATACATCTTATCATCACTACCTTTTGCATGTGCCTGTCAAGATTTTCCAGCATCATTTATTGAAGAGACTGTCCCATCCCCTCTAACTTCTTTGTTGTAAATTAATTGACCATATATGCATGAGTTTGTTTCTGGGCTCTCATCCTGTTTCATTTATCTTTGTGTCTGTTTTTATGCCAGCACCATACTGTTTTGATTACTATAGCTCTGTTACATCAGTTAGAAATCAGGGTGCATGATGACTCCTACTTCATTTTTCTCCTTCAATATTGTTTTGGGTACTTATGGTCTTTATGGCTCCATATAAATTTCTGAATTATTTGTCTATTTTTGTTAGAAAATGCCATTGAGATTTTGATAGGGACTGCATTTAATCTCCAGATCCCTTTGGGTAGTTTGGACATTTTAACAATGCTCATTTTTCCAATCCATGATCAGAGATTATCTTTTGTTTTATTTGTGTCTTCTTCAATTTCTTTCATTAATGTCTTACATAGTTTTCAGTGTACAGGCCTTTCATGTCTTTGGCTACATTTATTCCTAGGTATTATATTCTTTTTGATGCAACTGTAAATGAGATGGTTTTCTTAGTATCTCTTGCTTGATAGTTCACTACTAGTGTATATAAATATAACAAGTTTTTCTATATTGATTTTGTATTCTACACTACAAACATCTTGAGTACCAACTTAGAAACGGGTATTCTTGAGAGTCCCACATTTTACTTTACCATATCTATTAATTAGGTAATAAATCATCATTACATTGTATTATATGCATGAGTCTAACAAATCAGAAATGAGAATATAACAGTTTATCTTATACACTAACAATGAAAATATGGAAAGGGAAATTAGAGAATTGATTCCATTTACTGTAGCACCAAGAACCATAAGATACCTGGGAATAAACCTAACCATAGAGTTAAAGGATCTCAAGGGTCTACAGAATACTCATGAAAGAAACTGAAGAAGACATAAAAATGTGGAAAAGCATTCCATGCTAATGGATCGGAAGAATAAACATTGTTAAAATGTCTTTACTGCCCAGAGCAATCTATACTTTCAATGCCATCCCGATCAAAATTCCACCAGCATTTTTCAAAGACCTGGAACAATCACAAAATTTGTATGGAACCAGAAAAGACCCCAAATTACTAAGGAAATGTTGAAAAAGTAAAACAAAGCTGGGGGCATCACATTGCCTGATTTCAAGCTTTACTGCAAAGCAGTAATCACCAAGACAGCATGGTACTGGCATAAATAGAAATTTGAAAAGAAAAAAAAAAAAGTTGAATAAAGTTTAATCTTGTTCTGAGCTCTTGAATGCTTTACTTGGTAAGCTAGATTGTTTTGGTTAGTGACTTGGAAATTCTTTGTTGTCTACAGTTGTTGGAAGATTTATTGGTTGGTTGGCAGCAAAAAGGATTATACATCGATAGTTAATTGAATACAAAAGAAAAGAAATAAGTCTCTTCATATCTGAGCATTTTACATAAAGATGTGTTTAATTTCATTTTATGTTAAATATTAACTTAAATAGGGTATCCTGGGTGGCTCAGTGGGTTAAAGCCTCTGCCTTCGGCTCAGGTCATGATCTCAGGGTCCTGGGATCGATCCCCGCACCGGGCTCTCTGCTTAGCAGTGAGCCTGCTTCTCCTCCCCCCACCCCCTCCTGCCTCTCTGCCTATTGTGATCTCTCCCTCTGTCAAATGAATAAATAAAATCTTTTAAAAAATATTAACTTAAATACTCCAAATTTTTATCTAGTGAAACTAATAGTAAATTCCTTTGTAAAAGAATAGTTTTTCAAAGAACAAGATAATAATCTCTAGTTATTGCATCTAAGTCAGTTTTGTAAGTATTGATATTCTATACCACAGTATGTATTCAGTGATTTTCTTACATGTTCCTGGTTTTCATGTCTGCATTTAAGCTGCTTAAACATTACAGAAAGCTCAGAGCACAGTCTCGAAAACAGTTTTTTGTTCTCATCAGTCTCTTACACTTCTTTGGCCACTAGACCACTAGGCCACTAGAAGTATATAGAGTGTCTTGATGCCTCTGGATCCCAATGAATCAAGGATCACTCCAAATATCTATTTTTATCAAGTCCTGTGAACCTGTTTGTTCTATTTAGTCTAGTTAGATGTTTGTTATTCTTCACTTTCCCGTGTATACTTTCTCTGCCTATAGTGCTATTTACCATACCATTTTTTTCCTCATTCCTTCTCAATTCACCTGTCATTTCCAAAGATAAATGATCTTTCTGACTTTTGCTTTCCCCATGCTAAAAGTTCTTATTGGAGCATATATATCTCTTTATATAGCTCAACCCAGCTGAGTCTGTGCATTTGTTTGTGATATTGTCAATAATGTCATCTGCCCATTTAACTGGATCTAACTCATTGATCATAGTTTTTTTCCCCATTATTCATCACTGGATTAATTCACATAACATAGTACTTACCATATAATGGGCAAATGAATGAATCTCTACTCCCTTTTGTATTATTTATTTGATCCTCTGATTATGAACACTTGTACCTCCAGTCAAGCTGATCCTAGATTATGCCTACTCTTAAACTTTATTATCTGAATCAGAATTAGAGCCTTTTGTTAAATTAAAAAACTCATGCAAAATCCTTTAAAGGGAGGCTTTATTCACAAGGGTTGTTGCAAGAGTGGGGAAAGGGATCTTTGTAATAGGGGAATGGAGATTACTGCAATAAAGAAAATGCTCCCACCATGAGATCTGGTGGGTAGAAAGTCTTTTCTTTCAGAAGGAAGAAAGAATGAAGCTAGAAAGAACCTGGTGTGTGGAAGTAGAATTAACAGATGTTGATGGGTCGAGGTGGAGTGATGGGATAGTACAGAGACTGTTTTACTTTGAGATCAGCTCATCCTCAGGAGGGGCTGTTAGGTTGTATATTGGTTCAGACTAAGGACTGGCCAACGTTTGGGGTCTCAAGGAAGTAGAGAAGCTTTTTAACTGACATTTGGTTAAGTCGAGGTAGCAGGTATTTTGTTGAGATTGATCACTGGGTATAACCAGTTCAAGTAATCATTTTTGGGGAAAGAATGGGAATTTGGAAGGTCTGTGTCTGGCCTTGTCATAAGGCAAACAAAGGAGTTATGTGTGAGTCTTTTCTAGTCATATGAGGAAAAATGGTCCCTTGTAGCAAACTGTTTCAGGAACACAAAGGGATGGGGGGATTTCTTCAACTGTCTCTGGTTACCAGGATCATAGGACTTGGGGTAAAGTTAACATTGAGAGAGGAATCTGGAAACATGTTTCTTTCTTTCTTTCTTTTTTTTTAAAGATTTTTTATTTATTTGACAGAGAGAAACACAGTGAGAGAGGGAACACAAGCAGAGGGAATGGTAGTGGGAGAAGCAGACTTCCCGCTGAGCAAGCAGCCCGATGCGGGGCTCGATCCCAGGACCCTGGGATCATGACCTGAGCCGAAGGCAGACGCTTAACTACTGAGCCACCCAGGTGCCCCCTGGAAACATGTTTCTAACACAGTTGTCTGGGTCACTTCCGCCTCCTCTTTATCTTCAGCCCCAGGGCCCACCCCCCCAAGGAAAAATTAGAAACCCCAATCTCTGATTCAGAAAGTTTTGTTTGTTTAAAGATTTTTATGCTTTTGTTTTTTAAAAGATTTTTATGTTTTGGGAGAGAATGTGCAAACGGGGGAAGGAGCAGAGGGGAGGAAAAAAGGAGGAGGGAGAATCTCACGCAGACTGTGCACTGAGCTTAAGTCCAACATAGGGCTTGATCTCACAATGCTGAGATCATGACCTGAGCCTAAAACCAAGACACTTAACAAACTGAGCTACCCTGGCTCCTCTAATGCAGAAAGTTTTAAATTATTGCTAAAATATTTAGTCCAGGTAGTTGTACATTGTTCTTCACACAAAATTTTATTTTCTATTCTTTAGTCTTTCCTTAGAATGATCCTGAGAATCATTTTATCTATTTTAAAAAAACCTCCTGAAGTTTGATGAGAATTTTGTACAAGTCATAAATTAATTTGGGGATAATACACATTTTTATGTTGTGTTTTGATCAGTAGAATGACATTAGAATATCTCTACTGAGTCAAATATGTGTTTTTTAATTACCTAATAGAGTTTCATAATTTTTTTTAAAAAGATCCTCACATTTTCATATATGTTCTTAAGTATTATGTAGTGTGTTAACATTCTTATTCTTGTTGTTATTCCTACAACTTTAAAAATGACATCTCTTAGGACGCCTGGGTGGCTCAGTTGGTTAAGCAGCTGCCTTCGGCTCAGATCATGATCCCAGGGTCCTGGGATTGAGTTGCTCAGCGGGAAGCCTGCTTCTTCCTCTGTCTGTTGCTCCCTCGGCTTATACTCTGTCTCATTTTGTCAAATAAATAAATAAAGTCTTTAAAAAAAAAAAAGAATACAAAAACTCTGGAGAATTTTAGTATTGGCTTTGAAAGGTATGTGTTCCATGTTAAGGAAGAATTATTCTAATCCTGATAGTTTTACATCTTATATTAAGAATAGGTGTTGAGTTCATTAAATAATTTATTTCCCTTTTTATCCTATTGTTAAAATACATAATATAAATGTTATCCTTTTCTTTATAATAACCTTTGTGTTTACTAAAATACAAGCATTATGATGGCAGGCACTTTGTCAGTTTTGTTCTGTGTTGTTTATCTTCAGTGACAATCTGTCACTTCAGAGACATTCAATGAACATTTTTTTTTTAGTAATTTAATCAATTAGCAGACATAACCCTGTGTGAAAAAGCTGTATTTTTCTTTACTGTTTGACTATGTGATCTATATTAATTTTCTTTAATTTTATGACAGGCCAGAAAACCACTTTTTATAAAACATAAGTATTTCCTTTAATGTATTTTTAAATTTCTTTTCTTTGAATGCCATGCATTTATACATTTTGACAACTAAAGAGTATAGACTTTAGAAGCAAAGGCATGCACTCTGGAGAACAGTATGGAGGTTCCTCAAAAAGTTGAAAATAGAGCTACCCTACAATCCAGCAATCGCACTACTGGGTATTTACCCTAAAGATACAAATGTGATCCAAACGGGCACGTGCACCCGAATGTTTATAGCAGCAATGTCCACAATAGCCAAACTATGGAAAGACCCTAGATGCCCATCAACAGATGAATGGATAAAGAAGATGTGGTATATATATATACAATGGAATACTATGCAGCCATCAAGAGAAACGAAATCTGGCCATTTGCAACAATGTGGATGGAACTGGAGGGTATTATGCTAA
>JAQQSY010005802.1:0-11427 GCA_028646535.1 Procyon lotor | reverse complement strand
GCTTGAGATTAACCTCCACCCCCAGGAGTGCTGGTGCCTATTATGGGACATTAAAGCAAAGACAACAACAGGGCCAGTCAAGGAACTGAGCAACCAACGTCCTAGCTCTACCTGGACACCATCTAGCTGCACAGTCATGGGCAAACCCACTCGCCCTCTCCGGGTCTCCTTCCTACATATAGAGGGAGCGTTAGAGCCAAAGGTCTCTGAAGGCCCTCCTAGCTCCATCACTGGGAGACTGATGCCCATCCAAAGTGGGGCTACGCTTCCTGTTTGCATGCCATGCACCTCCTAGTAGAAGTTCCCAGGTCACTAACACGAGCCTCCCCTGCCAGCCGAGGAGCCCCTCGCCTGGCTTAAACACTGACCCCTGCCAAGGAGCCTGCTGTCCTCCAAAGTCAGACGCGACAGGGCCATGCTCCATCCAGGAGGGGTGACCCTGAGACCAGTGCGGGAGGGAATCCCAACTAGTTATTGAGAGAATTAAATGCCATCATAGACAGACCCAAAACATGGTAGTACTGTGAAAAAGCATGTCCACCAGCAAGTGCCCTACACACCAGACTCCCCACAATACAATTGCAATTTAGATCTTTAAAATTTACCATAAAGCATGTATGTGGCACGCAAATACCTGTCCACACAGAAATGCCTTTCTAGGAAAATTTTCTTTTTCTAAGATTCTAGGTAGAATTTTCTTACCAGAATAGATTCTACACCTTTGGCAGACTGACAGACATTTAATTCTAAAAGCTGAGAATCTCTCCTGTGATTAAATACTGTCCTTTGGGAGAGACAAAAACTGAGCCCAGAGCATTCACAGGACTGTTAAGAGGGTGCCAGAAGCAGGCAAATGGGTCCACCATTCCCATAGCCAGGGTCATCCCAATGTGGCCCAGGGGCGGGTATGGGGTGGGGGAGGTACATGGGGCCACTGGTTGTACCATGAGTTGTACCAGCTGCAGTTGGTATGGGACTGACCCGAGGCCCTCAGCAGGCAAGAAGCCAGGGGGGCAATACCTAGGCAGCCCTTTGTTTCCCCTCCTCCTGGGCCAGGACACTCCCGTGGCCTCTAACCTGGGAGCTGGAGCCTACCCTTATCAGTCTGCAATGCACTGCCTGTAGCCGTCCTCATTAGCCTACCTCGTCGACCTTTGGCTCATGAGAAAATACTTTGTTCTCTAAACTGCAACTTCTTTTTCACAATTAAGGGAATGATAGGATGATCGGGGCTGGCCCTGTGGCTGCACCTGATCTGTTGACCGGGGAGGTCCCACTGGATAAGAGGACAACAGGCAACTCACCCCTCTGGCCTCTCCCCTCCTGGGAGCTAAGGCCTCTTATAAGAATCAGTGTAAGGGGCAGGGGTAAACCAGGGTTTCCATCTAGGAAATAGGAGCATTCCAGCACTCCTCTGGTGCTAAAATAACACAGGAACCTAGAGAACCAAGTCACCACCCACACACTTCCAATTACTGCCCTCGGGCTGAATAAAGGTAATCTTTCTAGAGCAGCCCGCGTGTTGCAAGCACTGCCCAGGAGGATTTAGCTGTGCCCTATGAGGCCACAGTCTGCCCTGGGGCTCGGCCCCTACCCAGCCTTACCCTTCCCTGGCAAATCCTGGGCCTCTCTTTTCCTCTTAGGGCTTTAGAAACCGTCAAATATCAGCCTCATTTACCAAAGACACTTTTAAAGGGTGTCCTCCTTTCTTTCCTTGGCAGCAACAAGGACAGGAAGCAGGACTTCCCTGGAGACGGGGCAGTGTGATTCTGGACTACAAGGGCTCCGAAGACTACCAGGCTTGGAGTAAAATCCCACATCACCGGCATATCCCAGCTGTGTGACAGGGGACAAGGGAGATTTTCCAGCTGTAAACTGAAAACTGAGGACATTCCCACCCTGCACTCTGACTCAAAGTTTTACTGTAAGGGAACTACTCCACCTTCTGCTGTGCTTGGAAGACAATATCACACTTCCATTACATGGACTCACTCCAAGATGAAGGCATGTTGCTTCTGGAGTGACAGAAGTAATATTTTCACCACCCTTTCATCGGATCTCACTTGTAGCAGGTACTTGAAGAAAAGGAGAGGAGTTTCCCCCTGGAATTACCTGCAGCCCCTGCCGTGAGGTCAATGGCAGCTTGGATGGCAGGACTAGACTTCATATTCGCCCACTCCTCTGCTGGTCTCCGTGGAAGGCAAGTCTCTGGAGGTTATGACGGGTGTCTCACATCCCTGAAAGGAGATAGGAGCTCACCATCAGTGAAGCCTCTGTGGCCTATCTCTAAAACTGCTGCCGAGTTACTGGGACCTCAACCTCTGGGAGCTGGGAGATCGGGTCTCCATTTCTCAAAAAAAAAAAAAAAAAAAAAAAGGCAGTCAAGGTGTCAGTGCAGCTTAGCCATTGGCCTCCCTTTCTCCCCACCCACCATCTCCCCATAGAAAACTCATAAGTCAAAAACCTTCGCAGAGTTACCAAAGCTACAGCCACTCATAGGGGCATTTCAACTGACCCTTCTGAAAAGCTTACAAGTGAATGTCGAATACCACGGACACCCAAGCCATATCAAACCAGTTTTTCAGAGGCCTAAATGGAACTATCAGTCAACTAGGCTCAGTTCTAAATTCAGACAGCAGCCTGGGTTGAGTCCCTAAGAGAAGGTCACAAAACAGTAGGTCTGGAAAGGAATGGATTAGGTGCTCTGCCGAGTGATATATGTGTGGGTCTGAATTCCTGCTCTGCCACCAGCAGGGTGGGCCCCTGGGTCCCTTAAGCTGGAAGGCCCCACACATCAAAGATGAGTAAAAGAAGTATCATAATACAAAGGCAATCACAAATAGCCACATAGGACAAATGTTCTTAGAATTACAGAGCTCAGCACCAAACATTAGCAGTTGTCATCCAAGTCCTCTGCAGACCTTCTCAACCATAACCGCACACAAAACACCTGGGGACCTTGTTAAAATACAGATTCTGATGTGCTAGTCCTCAGGTGGGACCAGAAACCCTGCCAGTCATGACCAACTCCCAGAAGAGGCTGATAATAACTGGCCACCAATCACATTTTGAGAAGCAGCACCTGGTCCACTGTGTCCTAAATTTGTTTGATAAGAATCACTGGGGCATCTGGGTTTTTTTTTTGTTTGTTTGTTTTTGGGGGGGCACCTGTTAAATATTCAAATAATTAGGCCTCTCTCCTAGTGATCTTGATTTAGCATGTTTGGGCTAGAGCCTAAAAAGTTTGGGAAAACTAGAGTCTACTCTACCTTTAGACAAAAATCAACTATTGCAGAGAAATGGACTTTATAAATATGGATTTTTAAAAAAGGAAAGATGGTTCATTAACACAGAATATCAAGATAACTAATTCAGCAACCAATTCTGTGTGGTTTTCAAACTACGTAAGTGATTTATCTGTCAATAACAAAGAACAATTTTTATTCATCACGCTAAAGACCTTTGTGCTCCCCCCACTCAGGCCACCTCTCGGAGGGTGGTGGGCCGGCTGGGTCATTAATGAATGCCAATGTTGACCTGAACGTCGGCAGAAAATAATTTTATCCACTAAGAAGTTTTTTAACCACTTGACGCCTGTTGCAAATGACCAGACACCAAGAATCTTGCTTTCTTTACAAAAAGAACTGTAAAGCCAGCAACCACAAAAGCACACAATACTGGACTTGAAAAAGCAACTAAGTGAAACAGACAAAACATGGATTTTATGTTATTGATAGGACTGGAGAGGCAGTATCAACAACCACAGTTGATAGGGTTGTGGGCATCTGGTACCTAGAGAAGGCTGTGAGGTCCTAATCCAATGTCCTCCTTTTCCAGATGGAAAACTGAGGCCAGAAGGCAAGAGCTTTCCCAAGGTGATACAAATAGTTGACTCAACTCAAGTTTTGCCTTTTGGGTCTGTGCCTACCAATCAATACTTAATTCCAGAGTAGTCCAACCTGACCAAAAAGCAAAGCAAGAAACACCCAATGCTGCATTTTAAAGGAAAAAATAGAGGCAAGTGGGGAGAGTCACACAGGGCCCAACCAATGCGGCTTCCCCACCGGTTCAATTATTTGGGTGTGTACATTTCTTTCTTAGTTTGTAAGAAAGGTCATAGCTGTGAATTTAACCCCTTCAGGTAAGCGAAACTTAAACACATCAAATCCCACAAGCAACGACTCACAGAATTATTAGGATACTAAACAGTGATGGGAACTAAGAGATCAACTCAGGACGCGTGGGCAACTGATTCAAATTACTGTGTAGCTTAAGGAGGCGGCTTCGAGAAGTCGAAAAACACGTATGGCTTGAGGGAGGCCAGACTGGTCAGGAGTTAGAACTCACTCCTGAGCCAGCTGAAAAGCTGAATCCTTTTAGCGCCCCTTTACCCCTCTTGCAAGTACACGTGGGTCCAACTCCAGGCGAGACAAACAACAATTGCCAACCACACAGCCTTCCGTTCCCGGGGGAAATCAATTTCTCGTCTGGGAGAACGCTCCGAGGCCGCCTTCTCCACCAGGTAACACCAACTGCGGGAAGATTCCAGCTTCAGGCTCAAGCTGGCGCGGCAGGCGGCCGCCCTCCCGCCCGCGGGCCGAAGACTAGAGCCGGGACCCAAGGCGCGGCGGTGCCAGCTCGTCTGGCCGCTAAGACGCCGGCCAGGAGCTCCCACTCCGAGGCTCCGGATCCCGGTGGGCGCCGGGGCCGCTAGGGAGACCGCTCCCAACTTTCTCTACCTGGCTCTCACGTTCTCACTCTATCCCGACAACCTGCAAGAGTCTCCCATTCTTCGCCGCCCCCGCCCTGCGCCCCGGCACCGGCGGCGCGGTCCCCAGAGGCCTGATGACACTCCGAGGAGGCAAAGAGGACACCCTTCCCCGCAGGTGAACACTACCGCACGGAGGCCGCGCAGCCCGGGAGTCTCCGGCGAGCCCCGGCCGACGGTGCCCGCAGCTCCCCGGGCACGTGTAGGGCGCGCGGGCCGCGGCCCCAGAACCCCTCCCGGACGCGTAGGCCCGCTGGCGCCCCGCTCCCTCCCCCCGCGCGGGTTCCCCGCCGCCCGGAGCGCCCGCGGTGGGGCCGCGCTCACCGCCGCGCCAGCTGGCCGCGCGTCCTGCTCGGGCTCCGCCGCCGGCTCTCCACTCTGCCTCCTCGGCCTGAGCGGCCGCTTAACGCCCACGTCGGCCGCTGGCCGGCCCTCCGCCCCGCCCCCCCGCGCGGGAGCGCAAAGGGCGGCGGCCCCGGGGGCCCGGGAGCACCCCGGCGGCGGGGGGCGGGCTGCGCGGGGCCGGCGCGGGGGAAGCGGAAGTCCGCGGCTTGGGCGGCGCGCTCGGCCCACTCAGGCCGCGGGACCCCCGGCCCGGGAGCCGGTGAGCCGCAGGGCCTGGACGGCAGGGAGCCCGCGCCCCCGCGCCGCTTCCCTTCCTCCAGGTTCCCGGAGGGCTCCTGAGAGGCTCGGCCCCAGTTAGAACTCAGGGCGGGGGTTGGGGGCGTCGGGAGGACCCGCTGAAGTCTCTGGGCTGATGAACCTTGCTGGGACTCAAGGCCTCAATTTAACATTTGACTACATAAGTACTGGAGACGTGGAGAGGAAAAAGACATTCGCTTATTGCCACGAAAAAATCCCACAAAGCGAACGTTCCCCATTTTGCCCACCGCGAGGAAATCCATCCTCACCTGTGACAGTGGAGAAGGTTACACCCATCAATGAAAACTGGCCCTAAACCGGGCTTCTCTGATCTTTTGGTTCCTAATGAGTTATAGGCTACTTCTGTGGCTCTCTGGCATTTTATTCAAAAGCACTATTCAAAGAATCTTGTATATCGGCAGTAAAGGAATTTTCTCTGGTTCCCTAAGACAAAGGGCTAACACCTACTCAATTGGAAAGATCTTCGTCTATTATTACTGACAGCTGCTCAATGTAACTCAGTCACGGCCTTCGGAATTCTTTGGCTCAGTCTTCGTGCATTTATTTTCATTCTCTACACTGCATTTTCTTCCTTAAACCGTGCTATCTTTTCCTTTTACACTTTGTTTTTGTCCTATTTGATTATGGTGTTGGACTACTGACAATGTCATTTAAGTGGTGGGGGGAGGGGAGACTTAAATATTCTGCGTGACTCGAGTTAATGCTGACCGCGAAGGTACAACTGAATAGACCTCCCGGAGGTAGGAGGTGCTGTGAAGGCATCAGAGCTCCAGGTAAATGGGGGCACTCATCAAAACAGCACCAAACCGCCTTTTCACAGAATCAGCACGTTAGAAGTCAAGTTTCTGAAACTTAATTACAGAAAAAAGCCAGGGAGTTTGAAATACTTGCCCAAGGTGACTTGTGACCTAACTGGTGGGAAGCCGACTCAGGAGCACAACCTACTGTTAAAACATCCTAGAGGACTCAGGGACTTTCAGTATCCGCCCCCCCCCCGGCCCCGGGTCCAGTGGCTTCAGCAAGCTAGAAACTTGAGGCTCAAAGGAAACCTCATTGAGGACCGATCCAGTCTGCGGTTACAGATTGGAAAGAGCACTGGAGTTGGAGCCAGGATGCTTGTGTAAAAAATCTGACCTTTAGTGAACCCCTTTTCAAACCCCGGCCTTCATACAGCTGCATCACGGCCTCTGATCTCTGTGATCCTGCTGGGGCAATCCACCACCAGCTCCAGGTCACTGTTGCACCCTCACTGAGCAGCCAGCCCTCCTCCTTGTGTTGTCTCCCTTGAGCCCCTCCTTCTCCTATTCTCACAAGGGCTGCTCCAGACTCTCATTTCTTCTCCCCCTCACCTCTCCTCGACAACCTTAGCCTCAGTTTATTTGTAAACTCAGAAATAACCAGGAAACATTTGTGCAAATGTTTAACCCCCTAATTAACAAAGTTACCTTTTTGCAAAAACTCTCATCCATTTGCCTCTGTCCTGTTGTCTTGCTTTGCTGTATCCTGGTGCCTCACACCCTGGCTGGCACCAGTGATGCTGCTGAAGGATCAGAGATTCAGAGATCAAATCACTTGCCCAAAGTTATATAGGTACTAATGAAAGAGTTGGAACTCCACAGAGTTCTGTTCAATTCTGAAGTTCATGTCCCTAACCTCCCAGAACCTTCCTTTTAAAAGCAAGAGGATTGCAGGAACCAGTTCTTTCTCCTGAAACAGACCTCCCTTCATATTTTATAAATTCACCTTGGCAGCTTAAAGTCCCTGATAGGAGTGGCTCTTTCTGTTATTGTTGCATTAGGAATAGAGAAATATAGGATGTTGAAAAGCTTAACATCTCACAGAAGCTCAGAGAACTAATTGGAAAATCACCTGCTTGGCGTCCGCTCAAACTTTGTCCTAAGGGTAATTTCCCAGGTATCTGATGGCCTGCAGAACAGGCCTTTAGAGTCCTGTATTACTGCTCTCAATATAGGTAGGTTAACCCAATGGCATTTCAGATCTGGGTTCCAAACCGCAAGCGAGTCAATGCACTGACCCCTTTGCTCCAGGCAGTTGTTTGCTACACTTGGGACTACGCAATCCAGGGACATTAGTGCAGCTGACTATGTGATGAAGGGGCAGATGTGACGTAGGTCAGAGGTGGGGGGACAGAGTGGCTAACATGAAAAAGGGAGACTTTGCTACTTCAACAGTATTTCACAATGCACTAGTTAATGATACCAAAATGGGGATATAATTTCATCACCTGAAGCATTTTGGCCCTAATACCATGTGGATGTGTCTTAAAGTGTTAATTGGAGTTGTAAATAATTCAAAAACTTAAATCATCTCTGATTCAAGGGTACTTTTAAGTAATGGTAAAGAAAGAAAAAATGCTTTGATTACACAACTCCCATTGAATATTGTTGACTGTTGATGTAACCTTTATCGAAAACTCTCTCAAATCTGTTTTGGAATCAGGTAGAGTTTGTATTTGAAATAAGCACGGATTTGGATTTTTGTTATCTATGTGGAATACGGGAGTATTTTGTATCCCATGGAAGAGTTGTTAAGACAATGCTTTAAAGGGGGTAATTTTCTTTTGTCTTTTCCTTGGCTGCTTTTTAATGGCACAAGCAAGAAAAAAAGAAAAGGGGGCACCTGGGTGGCTCAGTGGGTTAAAGCCTCTGCCTTCGGCTCAGGTCATGGTTCCAGAGTCCTGGGATCAAGCCCCGAATCGGGCTCTCTGCTCAGCGGGGAGCCTACTTCCCCCTGTCTCTCTGCCTCCTTGTGATCTCTCTCTCTGTCAAATAAATAAATAAAATTTTTTAAAATAAAAACAAAGAAAAAAAGAAAAGAAATGACCTAAGCTGTATATTTCATAAGGCTTAGATTTGAATTTGTAATATAAATGTATTTTTAAAGACATAATTTATAATAGCAAAGACTTAGGAGAAATGCCTGAGAATGGCTAAAATTTAATGGATCATCAATAAGAGGAAATACTATGACATAATTTTTAAATTATTTTCTTAAATCATATGCTTTAAGATATATTTGGCTGCAAATACCAGGATGCACAACTATTCATATATTTATTTTGAATATAAAAAGAAATCTAGAAATTGAAAGTTCCAGGGTTGGTTAATTTAACAGCCCAAAAGTATCTGGGTCAACTTCTCTATCATTCTCTTGACTTTTCCCTCATGATCACAAAGTTGCTGCCACAGCTCTATCATCACATCACATGTAACATCCAAGGCCAGGAAGGAAGCATTATCCATATCTTTTTTATCACACCCAAAAAGATCTTTCCCAGAAGCCCCCTGGCAAGCTTCCCCTTATAGTCCACTAGCCCAGAACTGAGTCTCATGGTGGTCCAAACATAAACACTGGGAAGAGTTAGTATATTTGGTTTAGAACAGGGGTCAACAAATTTCTGAAAAGGACCAACCAGCCAGTAAATATTTCAGTAAATATTTTGCAGGGCATGAAATCTCTGTCACTTCTACTTAGCACTGCTGTTGTAAACAAAACAGCCATAGACGTGGTAAAGAGTAAGTACAGTTGTGTTGCAATAAGGCTTTTATCTATGAGCATTTAAATTTGAATTTCATATAATTTTTACCTGTTACAAAACATTATTTTGATTTTTTCAGACTTTTAAAACTGTAAAAAAAAAAAAAGCAAAAAAACATTTTGTATGACTCATGCCGTACAAAAAGAAATGACAGGCCATGGGGTGCCTGGGTGGCTCGGTTGGTTAAGCAGCTGCCTTTGTCCTGGGATCCCTCTCCCCCTGCTGCTCCCTGCCAGTTGTGCACACTTGCTCTCTCGCGCTCTCTCTCTCTCACTCTTTCTCAAATAAATGAATAAAAAAATATTTTGAAAGAAAAAAGAAAGAGGAAAAAATTAAGGAAGGAAAGGAAAAAGAAAAAGGAAAGAAAGGAAAAGAAAAGACAAAAACGGCAGGCCAGATCCGGCTAGCAGGTTGTGGTTTGCAGACCCCTGGTTTTGACCAATGATGACTTATCCCCTTGGGACTGTAGGAGAGGCCTACACCTACCTTTCCTGAGACATCACCACTGCAGACCTGGAGGGGGGACAGGGGGAAGCAGGGCTTTGTTAGGTAACTAGGAATGTCCCCTACAGCACATTAAGCATATGGGAAAATTCTTAAGGATATAATCATTTTTAAAAAGCAGATTGCATGACAGTTTCATGCCAGAAAGACACACAAGCAATGTGTTATGGCAGCTCAGAGAGCAATTGCATCTTAGTTGTGTGATCAGGAGACTCTTCAGAGAAGAGGATGCATTTGAGTGGAGCTTATTGCCTACAAGTTCCTAGGTATCATTTATGGAGTGCTTACTACCAAGCATTGTGCATTTTCTCATTTCGTACTCACAACATCCTATGAAGCAGACATTTTCAACTGGAAAAATGCAGGCTTACAGTTCAAATAACTCCAACTACCAAAGGTGCTTCTTGCTGACCCCAGAACCCTTGTCCTCACCGCCCTAACCGTGCCTGCTTAGTTGAGTAGGCTTTCCAATCCGCAGAAGATAGAAAGCATTCCAGGCTATGCTTCCATGTTTATTGCATGGACAGCAGAAATGCAGTCTGTGCTAAAATTACTAGCTTATATGAGACTTCCATACAATATTGTTACTGCTTGCTTCAGCCTCACAGCCTCAGCCTGCCCCATAGGCAGGCCTTTACTATGTATCACCATTGGTGATACATAGTAAAGGCTCGGAAGCCATTGCTAAACAGAACTGCAATGATGAATCAAAACAGAAAACTCCCACTGCCGGACATGGTAACAAGGAACAGAGGAGCCATGGCCCCCAAACAACAACTGGAACAGCAAGAAGCTGTTGAAACAGCTTCTTGAAACTTGAAACAGCAAGAAGTACGTTATGCTTAAGAGTCCCCTGGTGTGGGTCGTCAGGAAATTGGCTACAAGTGAGGAGTGATTGGAGCCTGCAAGTCGAAGTTTTATTGAAGATGAATTCTTTTTTTTTAAATTTTTTATTAACATATATTATTTGCCCCAGAGTACATGTCTGTGAGTCATCAGGCTTACACAGTTCACAGTACTTACCATAGCACATACCCTCCCCGATGTCCATAACCCAGCCACCCTATCCCTACCCCCCATACCCGCTAGCCACCCTCAGTTTGTTTCATGAGTTTAGGAGTCTCTTATGGTTTGTGGAGACAAATTCTCGTGTGTTGGAATGAAAGGACTTCATCAACTCCGAGAGTTAATGATAGTAAACAGATTGTTCAGAGCACACACACACATACACACACAAATCAGATTGCATGTCAATATGAACTGCAATTGGACAGTCCCAACCATTTCTGCCTGTTGAAATCCCCCTGCTATTTACCAAGACCTGTATTAGACACAGGCACCTCAAAACCCTTTCATGATCGCTAGTCCTCCTAAACACGCCTGTTCATTGCTTCCTATCAATAACAAACTTTCATTTACCACTGATCGGCTCTGCGAGATACAGAAATGAAAGACAGAATGGCCAGCCTCAGAGAAACTTCAAGGTAAGTAAAGGAGGAAGAAACGATTAAAATTTGGTGAGAACTTGGGGCGCCTGGGTGGCTCAGTCGTTAAGCGTCTGCCTTCAGCTCAGGTCATGATCCCAGAGTCCTGGGATCGAGCCCCGCATCGGGCTCTCTGCTCAGCAGGGAGCCTGCTTCTCCCGCTACCATTCCCTCTGCTTGTGTTCCTTCTCTCACTGTGTTTCTCTGTCAAATAAATAAAATCTTTAAAAAAAAAAAAAATTGGTGAGGACTTGCCGCAAGAGGGGGGCAGGTTGTGTGGCATCCCAGAGAAGGGAATGAATAAAGGACAGAAAAGCAAGTTGTAGGGGAGGTCCCCAGGGAACCCCCATATCCGGGTGGATTTTGAAAGACAAGTGGCCCTTTCTTAAGAGGAGGAAAGCCTGTTGATGTATCACTCAGAACTCTTCATTGCAATCAACAGAAGCCAA
>JAQQSY010005801.1:0-11427 GCA_028646535.1 Procyon lotor | reverse complement strand
CTGTTTTGTAATAGCATTCCATTGGAAGCAGCCCAAATGTCAATCAATGAGCACGTGCCTGAATAACTTATTGGACACCCATAATCTGGAGAGCTCTGCTTTCCTGAAAAAGAATGAGGTAGTTTTATACATACCACTTGCTTTCAAGTCAGAGTTCACTGCTCTGCTTAAAACTCTCCCGGGCTTACGGTTGTGTTTACATAAAATTCAGACTCCTTCCCCTTGTCTAAAATGTCCTCCACCGGGTGGCTGTGCCTGCCTCTGACTTCAGGTTTGCCTTCTTCCCTCCTCCTTTCAGAGTCAGCAGGTTGGCCTTCTCCATCAGCTTCTCCTCAGCTGTTCCCAGCCAGCTATCACCACAGGTCCTTTGCACTTGCTGTTTTCTCTGCAGGCAGTGTTCTTCCCAAAACCACTATTTCTTGGCTTTAGTCATATAGTAAAACCATCTGCATTATAGGCTGCGTCCTAATCCAGTCAATTCAGAATCACCAGGGTGGCTCCCAGGCATCAAGTTGTTTTGGTTTGGGTTACTTGTTTGTTTTTAGAGTTCCGTGGTGATTCTCAGCACAGCTCAACTTGAGAATCACGGTGGCTTCCTATGGGGGTTCCTCTCCAAGGGTCAGGACGTAGTTCAAATGTCACCTCCTCAGAGAGAGTATGATTACACTACTTTTAAAGCTAAAGATTTCATTTGACAGGAGAGGCTTTTTAAAAAAGAAAAGTGTAAGCAAAGAATGAATATGAAATAGAACTGAATTTGTAAATGTTATGGTGGTAAATACAAGATGGCAGATATTGAAAAGACAGCATGCCATTTCAAAGCCCACAGAATTTAAATTTCAGTTTGTTCACTTGCTGTGATCTTGGATCGGTTACCCAAGATCTCTGAGCCTTTATGAAAATGTACCGAGTTTGAAGAGTTTTTTTGTTTTGTTTTGTTTTTTTAAAGATTTTATTTATTTGACAGAGAGAAACACAGCGAGAGAGGGAACACAAGCAGAGGGAATGGTAGCAGGAGAAGCAGGCTTCCTGCCAAGCAAGGAGCCCGATGTGGGGCTCGATCCCAGGACTCTGGGATCATGACCTGAGCAGAAGGCAGACGCTTAACGACTGAACCACCTAGGCGCCCCAGTTTTTTGTTTTTTGGTTTTTTTAAGGAATAACAATGCCACTATTAGCACATAGTGAACACTGGGTAAATACTATTAGCTAACTTTAAATAACAAATGATCGGTTGAAGCAGTAAGTGCTTCAGAAATTCAGAGAAAATAGACAAGTCAGGTGCCTGGGGATCAGAGAGGGCTTCTTTGAGTAGGTAGAATTTCATTTTTGTCTGAAAGCTAGAACATGAGCAAGCGGGGAGAATGGTGAGGGTTGCAAGTGGCATCCCAGAGATAGGGAACAGGAGAGACAAAGACTAGAGGTAGGATTTTAAAGTATGTTTGGGGAAGAGGGAGTTAAACAAGAAGAAAGAGCTTGCCCAGAAAGACAGTGCGGCAGTATGTCAAGATGGGTGAACCTTCTGTTTTCTGTCATACAGCATCTTTTTAGCACTGGCATTTCCCTGAATTAAATTGTGTGGGAGAGTAAGTCTCTGATTGGAAGCAGATCCATCAGGCATAGAGGCAGAGAGCTGGGAGCAGTAGGAGACAGGCTTTGGAAGGTCATTCTCTTCGACAGGAACTTGTATGGTCTCTTGGAGGCTGACTCTGGGCCATGACTTGGCCAACTTCAAAGAAGTAAGCTTGTAAAATTTTCCAGGGACAGACCACAAACCAATTCCAAAGGGCAGCACTTGGTGCTCCCATGGGGAAACCCAACTACTCTTGACGGGAGCCCAACTCTGTACGAGTCAGGGTCCTGGGTTCCCAGTCAGATTCCTGCAACCAAAGAACATCCAGTGAAGAAACCATTAACAAAGGGCAGGTAGCGTTAAAGGAAACCAACAAAGGACAGGTGTGGAGAAGGAGAGAGCTGCAGGAATCCTGAGAGGGACTGTCCACCCGTAGCCCAGCAGGAGGTGGGCTGGGGAAGTACACCCTAGTCTGTCTTGTTGTCTGCCCTCTCCCACATGAGGTTTCCATTGGCCAACCTCAAGCCAGAAGCCAGAGGCCAAGACGTAGTCCATACAGGTCAGCCTCCCAGGTGCAAAGCAGGGTGAAGTATAGAGAGTGGATTGGGAATTTCCAGCACAGCAAAAAATCTTTCAGAATGACAAGCTCACAGACGGGGCTGATTACCAGCCTGCATCCCCCTAAAGCATTCCCTTTAGTGGATCCCCTCCATGCCTCCCTCTCTATTCCCACCTCCACCCCCTGCATGTGTAATCGATCATCCAGTCTTGCCAATTGGACCTCCTAGTATCTCTCAAAAACATACTCTGCTCATACCATATACCTAAATTCCTTGGAGATTAAAGATTTATAGTTTTATTTCTTACAGCTAAAAGTACTGGATGAAAACCTCACTGGATATTTATATAACCCTGGAGTAAAGGGAGGACTTCTCAAAGCATGACCTCAAAGGCAAAACCACAGAGGAGAAGACTGATAGATTGTGCTACATAAAAATTGGAAACTTCTATTCGACAAAAACCACCATGAACAATGTTGAAAAGGCATCAAAAATAACCAAAACAAAACAAAACAAAAAGCAACGAAATAAGAAAATATCATCTCAGCAAATTTAAGCAAAGGGAGTACTGTCTAAATATATAAAGGTCTCATACAAATAGATAAGAAATGACCCAAATTTGGGGGGGAGGACTAAGAAGAAAACCAAACAAATAAGGAAAAAAACTATAAAAATAAAAAATAGAGGCACAGGCAAAGGACACAAACAAGATTGGTTAAGGAGGAAAAACAACTTAAAAACAGCATATGGAAAAATGTTTACTCAATCCAAGAAATGCAAATTTAAACAAGAAACTATCCAATCAAGTTCACAAAGATTGTTCTTAAGGGGAGCACTCAGTGCAGGCAGTAGTGTTAATGGATTGCTTAGAGGCATAGAAATCATTACAAAGTTTTGAAAAGCAAATTGGCAGTTCGATATTGAGAAACTTTAAAATCCATCCCCCTTGACCCAACTTGAAAATTCTGGGAATTCTGGGAAAATTCTGGGAAAGATCTTCAGCATCTTTTCAAAGACTTCTGCTCACCAAGTCCAAGCATGCCAATATGGAGTTCCCTTCCAAGTTTCACCTTGCACATCTCCCAGCTGACATCTGCCACTCCATTATGCAAAAATGTTTGTTCTTCCCAAGACGTACGCCTTGCATTTTGTGCATCTGAGCATGTCCTTTATTTCCCCTCTGCTTACAAAGTCCTTCACTACCTTCCTGGATTGGCTGACTTTGCTTACTCCTCCAGAATCAGCCAAGTTGTCAGAGGGTCTTCCCTGATTACCGTCCAGGTTGAGTGAGTTTGCCTTTTCCATGTGTCCATAATACCCAGTACATACATTTTTACAGATAATTTACACAACTATTTACATATTTATGTATCTGTTTACATATCTGTCTCCACTGTCTTGGTTTCTTCTTTGTATCCCTATACTGATGGTTTTCAGCTGGGGGCAATTCTGTCTCCTATCAGACATTTAGCAAGGTGTGGAGACATTTTTGGTAGCCACAACTGGGGGAAACCAGGAATGCTACTAAACATCCCACAATGTACAGGAAAGCCCCATAACAAAGAATTATCCAGCCCCAAATGTCAATAGTGCGATGCTGAGGAAACCCTGTCCTATCCCTCACTCCCACCTAGTATAAAGCACATAAAAAGCATACACCAAAAAAAAATTTTTTAACTGTATAATGAACAATAATTAAATGACCTTTTCAAGCTCAATTTCTTCTTCCATACAATAGATGTAATAATATCTATGTCAGAGGGTTGTAGAGAGAATTAAAAGAGGCAACATATGGGGTGCCTGGGTGGCTCAGTGGGTTAAAGCCTCTGCTTTTGGCTCAGGTCATGATTTCAGGGTCCTGGGATCAAGCCCCACATCGGGCTCTCTGCTCAGCGGGGAGCCTGCTTCCTCCTCTCTCTCTCTCTGCCTACTTGTGATCTCTGTCAAATAAATAAATAAAATCTTTAAAAAAAAAAGAGGCAACATATGAACAATACCTGGTACAAAGCTGATGCTCCATCAAGGGCAGTTTATCCTGACAAATAAATGTGTAAATTAAATCACAGACCCAGATTGTTTTGGTGCTGAAATAAGTCTTAAAGACTTTGCAGTTAAAGTCCTTCATTTTATAACTGAGAAACCCCAGTCTATAAAGGCTAATGGCTTGCCTAAATTGTTGGCATCAGATCTGAGTTTCCAGTTTAGTGGCAAACCACATTTTAAATGCATGCATAAGAAAGGAATTATAAACTGACTCTTTTGTAAACCAAATAATTATCTTGGGGGGGTTTGGCTTATAAATATAGTTCTCATATATATGTATAAAACTTTCTTTCAAATAGTTAGAATACTAACAGAGCAATGACTCAACCGAATAACGTTACCAGAAGTTTCACAGGGATTTATTTTGAAATTACATTTTTGGCATTTATGCAAAAATAGGCAAATGTATTAAAATACAAAGTAAAACAAATAACTTAACTGTAGGAGAGATATAGTCAGAATCCAGAATAACAATTAAAGTATTTTGTCATAATACATAAACCCCTCAAATATTAACAGACTCTCCAGAATCGATGCTAAAAATTAACTGCCTTGTAATGATTCCATTCTTCTTCCCTGCTCAATTGCTAGTACATACAATGACATTTCTTAGCAAAATATAATTCAGAGGCACCATCCAATCTGAGAGCTCAGATCCTAACATGTTATGACTTTTAATATGAACACCGGTATAACCAGAATTTAAACAAATTATGGCAAATAAATTAAAACATTTATATTTTAACATCTATAGACTTTATTAGGTGTTCCTTATACAGTCATCTGGTATGTTTAAAGAGTGAGCAATCATATAAAAGGAAATATGGTCATAACTGATTGAAGTAATAAAATCCTGAAACAAAATAACATCTCATAATTCAAGGCACAGCATATATTAGATTTCATTACATCAGTATATAGCTTAGTTGTAAATTCTCCTGATGGCCATAAACCTCTAAGGTGTTGTCATCCTGAAAAATGAAGGGGAGGGAGTTGGTGGAGCACAGAATGGATAAATCTTCAATCACACTGGTGTGTTGTACCTTGAAGCCGTAAAGTTGTAGTGCATCGCCACCTAGTGGCAGAATTTAGTCTGCCACTAGACTCAGAACCTTAGTCTAACAAGGGACCCTTGTATTTTCTAAAGTTAGATGATTCAGTCACCCTTCAACTACTTTCATCTCTGATACCATAGTTCCTAAAATTCACATCACCCATACAGAGTAAACTCAATTCCCTTCATCCTCCATGTTGTCCCGGGTTTGCTTCGTACAGTTTTTATGTTCGCCTAACTTTGAGATTCCGAGTATGTTGGTTACTTTCAAAGCCACACACAGGATGTCTGTATTACCAAAACCCCATCATGCTTGTGAATATAGGATTATTACGGCTGTAGGAACTTTGGGCTTTGGCACAGTTTTTATTCTTATTAAAGATTCTGTTTGAAAGTCAGAATTAGTGCAGAATTAACACCTTAAAAGGGAGTCCTTAAAGTAAACATGAAATCTTTACCAAAATCTACATTTGGGATTTCATAAAGATTCTAGAGTTTTAAAATAGGCAACCGTGCTGCTAGTGCAGATCCCCTCACTAACATGTTGGCATCAGTCAGACAGCATCACATAACCATTTAGGCTGTGAGAACTCCGTTTGGGAATGTTACCAAACATTGGTGCGCAGTTTGGGAATACCAGAATCGGTATTTGGGGACCGAAGACCCCACCATTCCTTACTCTGCCTCCTACACCTGGACACCATGAAGGCTGAGTGATGCACGACGACAGTGAGCATAAGCCAAGTGTTGGATGGAATTGCAAAGAAATGAAAAACCAAGTAGGCCACTTTAGAGTAAGCAAATCTACCTCTCTTCAAGGTCTATGAAGCTAAATCAACCTCAAACTTTGAACAATAAAAGCTATCAAACATTTTACACTGTACAAACTAAACTAGCAGGATGTGAAATATTGGAAGTTTACAAAAGACTGCCAATCCAAAAAGCAAAACAAGGAAACAGGAAAGTCTTGGTTGGGCTCCTTCCCAATTAAGCTGTCATACAGGTCAGATTCCACCTGTCCTCATCTTGGGTAATGGGTACTCCATTCAAGGCCAGACATCCAAAGGGGGCAGACGGACCGGAAATGAGAGTGTCATATAGGAGGCAAAAGAAAGGAGCCCAGGACCTGGGCCTCGACTAGGCCACTACCAGACCTAATGGTCCTCAGCATTTCCCCGGAATATTTAGTCTCCCTTCTATTCACATAAAGGAGCCCAGAAGCTAACCCTTCTAGTGTTTACCATATGCCAGGAACTATTCTAGGTGCTTGGCATGTAATGAAGTTAGGCAATTTTCACAATATCCTTATAAAGTAGGTCCTATCATAAGACCCACTTTAGAGCTGAGAAAACTGAGGCATGGAGCTGTTAAATCGGAGTCCTATAGCTACAGAGTAAGTGGATTCATATCGGGGCACCTCTGAATCCTTCTGTTCTGTCTGCAGGATGGTGAGCCTCTGTATTTCAGATTTTCCCATGCTGATTTTTCAAATTTTTCATAGTACGCTTTTGGTAACAAAATGACCCTCTCTTCAAATGAAAGGATTTCATTGGCCAGTTAACAAAATTCTTACCCCTTCGATTATTCTTTCAATGGCCAAATACTGTTTCTGTCTTATTCCTCATAACAAGCAGAACAATACTGGTAATTAACAGTAAAAACATTGACATTGTGTTCTATGGTTTTCAAAGAACTTTTGCAGACTTTTTCCAGTTAGAAGAATAAGATCATTAAATGATGTAGAAAATTCTTACAGTTTGGCTAGAGAGAGCTCTCACAAAGTCACAGACCAGACTACTGTCATGCCTCATTTTCTAGTTTGAGCAGGTGGATGACCCAGTTCCTCCTGTTACACCTTCACCTTGGTCAGCTGATTGCCCCCATCTCTCAGTGGCGCTCTTAGGCTTGCTTTAAATGTCAACAGCATTTACAAGCGTAGTTCCTAAGTTCAGTGCCCCAGCCTCCCTCCACCTCATCCTCCTCCCACACACCTTTGTAGGAGTCCTGTTGGAAGTGCTTCAGCTCTGGTCTCCTTGTAAAGATGCACACTGGATGCTTAGTTGAATGATTATCAGACTCCTGCAAAAGTGATCTTGAAGTTAAAGGAACCTCTGGAGAATCCTAGTCAAGGAAATTCTCTGAAAATACAAACGCTTTTTAAAATGGGGCTTCTGGGCAGTCCATTTTCTCAATCTCCTTCTGCCTAGCAGGATTATGTTGAAACCTTCCTCCCAGTGTGACCTGATCTTTTTCTTAAGAACCTCCAGGGAGACTTGATCTTCCCTGGATGGTTTTCAGTCCTCACCATACTAGCGAATTCACTGGTAACAAGGGAAATACAAGGGCACAGCCTGCCCACTGTTCTTAAGCCCGGTCTTCTTTATTTAGCCTGAACATGTTTTAGAAAAATTGTTCAATATTAAAAAAAAATAATTGTTCAATCTTATTGCTGGTTACCATTTCACCCATAAGAGCCCCTGGGGCAGGGGGCTCATGCAAGGTAAGAGATCCAATAACTTAACGGCTTTTGTGCCAAGAACACAAATATCTGCTATTGCCTTTTCTACTGTAAAAGTGATTGCTACTCAATTATAAAAAATTAACTATCAGAGAAAAGGAAGAATACTAAACCACACTTACTTACTAAAAGAGAACCACCATTATCACCTTACTGTTTCCTGTCTTTCCTTTACAAGGAGTTGGGAATTTTGTTTCACCTGGTTACATCTTTCTTCGTATAATATCGCAAGAAGTTTCCAAGTTTTAAAACTATCTTCATAAATACACTTTCCCCACTCAGTACAGCTTACTTAAACATGTCCTATTATTGAAAACTTATAATTGCTTTTTCACTCTGATAAGCAGCACTGCAACACAGTTTTGGAGTCATACACTATTTCTTTGGATGCATGACCTTGGGCAACTTGCTTGACCTCTGTAAAGTAAGACTTAGTTTGCTTATTTGCAAAGGTGCAATAATCCTATCCCATCGCATTATTGTGAGATCAATGACTGTAAAGGACACAGTGCCTCGTGTAAAATAATCATAATCACTCAATATAATGGTGGCTGCTATTGGAATTATTTAGATTTTGCAGTCCTTGGTACATATTGCCAAAATGCTATCCAAATGAGTCAGGCTTGTAAAACCCATCTGCAATGTATGAGATTGAATTTATTTGAAAAAGTATGAGAGGAAAGAAATTGTATCACGGAAACACTGGGTGGTCCTTGTTGTCTGAGAACTTATCTGCCTCATTAGGCCTGATAAGGAAGAATCTTGACACAAAAAACTTAATAGTCAACTGACTGATGATATATAGTCCCTCACTAAACCATTCCCCAACACTACCATCTACCACCATCTTCATGTTTCTCTGATTTGTGATACTGTCCCAACAATGTAACTCAAATGGATTGCAAAATCAAATCACAAATCTTATAAAATATTGAGTATGTTAAAGGAGACCTGCTTTTACCATGACCAAGACCATTATCAAATGAGAATCCAGGCAACTTGGACCAGACTAAAGAACATTGGCCGGAATGATTACGCATCTCAGAAAATACCCCGTGAAAGAGAAGGCTTTTAGAGAATTTAATGAGGTTTTCTAATATTTTAGATATTTAAGCAAAAAATTTAAGACACTCGTTCATGTTGCAGAAGTCAAACATAAATGACTGTCAAACATCATAACTCATTTTGTGGGAAAAATATATATATATATTGGTCCTGCTTTAGGAATTTTAAATATAACTGCAAACTTGCTTTTCACACTGTTGTTCTGTTCTCCAAGGGAAGATCCCAGTCAGAGCTCTCTGCACACAGCAGAGGCTCACGGAACCCGCACAGTCTGCACATCCTACACAGCTCCTTCGTCTGAAGTATTTTAGAATTCAGGGGTAGGAATGACATTATTGAAAGATTCTAATTTGTATTTAAAATTATAACTTTAACACTTCTTGCCTTTATCAATTTTTTTACTGTCTAGTTTTTGTTTGCTAATACACATATTAACACAAGAGCACCTGTATATGTATCCTACATAGACCCACAGTGGGACCACATAGTTTTTTTTAAAAAGGATAGGATGTAACATCAATACTATTCAGGAGACAGTGGTTGGAGAGGGCTGTTCACCAATCCTGACCAATGAGGGGGTGAATCCTCTCTCTTTTCATCGGGTAATTTGTGAAGTCTGAGAGCCAATGTGTTAAGAGTGCTGTTCGCTGGGCGCCTGGGTGGCTCAGTCATTAAAGCGTCTGCCTTCGGCCCAGGTCAGATCCCAGGGGCCTGGGATCGAGCCCCGCATTGGGCTCTCTGCTCTGCAGGAAGCCTGCTTCTCCCGCTACCAGTCCCTCTGCTTGTGTTCCCTCTCTCGCTGTGTTTCCTTCTGTCAAATAAATAAAATCTTTAAAAAAAAAAAAAAAAAGAGTGCTGTTCGCCTCACATACAGTAAAGTCACAGCACTAGTTCCTTGCTGTACTCCATCCCTGCCAAGTGAGGCCCTCAGGGGGCTTCTATGTATCTTGCTAATCTACAAAGGCAATACAGAGGTGACTACTCCACTTGAAATAATGTTATATTCTTCAGTAAATTATGCCATTGTCCAACCAGTGAGAAAAGTTGATTAAAGTGGCCTCTCTGAGCTCCAGGAAGCACTAAAACACTAACTAAGGATGTCTTAGAAGTCTAGAAAGAATTGTAACAGGTAAGTAAATTCAGTTGTTATTCAGAATAAGATTTAGAATGCAAACACTCCAATAATAATCATAATAGACATTTATTTAAAGTAATACATTTGCAGCTCAGATAGTTCTAAATTATACATTTCAGGTTTACTCAACTTCTTAGTTTTCAACTTAGTTTTCACAGTTTTCAACTCCATGATTATTTCTTTGCCCATTCTTCTCTCTCTTTTCTTTCCCGAATAACTTCTTTCAGATACGGTTCAAGGTAGAATTTATCCTAAAGAATGAATAAGAGAAAAATATTATATGCAGCCATCACTTACTGATATATCTCAAACACTCAACAGGTCTTCAACAAAACAAATTCATCAAAATTAACTTTCATTTCCAACTTAAGAACATATATTTTCAAGCAGACTAAGAACTGTCTGCTTTTCTAAAATGTAAAAACCCACAAAGATATTGTAGTAAGTTGCTTTGATAGGTAGAGAGAGGAAAGTCTGCCAGAGAAGAAGAAATGAGAGTAGAAGCTTTAGCCTTGCTTCAGTACAGTTCAAGGGGTGAGGGTTTACCTCAGAGCCCTTCCTGGGAGCCAGAGGGCTACCCCAAGGGCTGATCACATGGATACCATCATTTTTTCATCTGAGCAGGAAACAGAGTGTAGAGGGAGAACAATGACCCAGAAGACAGAGGACATGGGACTCCAGCCCAGGATCTCTACGTTATAGACTTGCTTAAGTGATTTTGGAACAATCATGTCACCTCTAAGTCACAAAGTATTTATCTCTAAAATAGAGTTAACATTGCTCTGTTAACCTCACTGGATTGCCATGAGGGTATTTATTTGACACAACTTTAAGAACTCTAAAGAACAGTACAAATGAATGTATTTCTCTGTTTCTAATGCTCAATGCTTAGTGGTCAACATTGGCCGACACATAAAAGCTGAGCTACCTCCTCATATTTTGTCCATTGCTCTTTAGGCAAGATCTGATGCCTCATGGTCAGGTCCAGTGCCCTCTTAATGCGAAACATCCTGTCATTATAAAGGTTCTCAGGAAGTCTTCTTATGGCTTCTTTCACATCATCATTCTCATATATTGTATCATCTCGCATTAACCCTGTGACCGAAAACAATCAGACTGAATACACATCTCAAAAATCAGACATTAAAAAAAAAACGAGTAAAACATAAGACTTTTTTTTTATGACATAAGACTCAGGTGAACTATATATGCATTTCATTCATAATAATGGGTTACTTCTTTAATTTAAAAATCAATTAACTAACATATAGTGTATTATTAGCTTCAGAGGTAGAGTTTAGCAGTTCATGAGTTGTATATAACATGTGGTGCTCATTACATCAAGCCTGCTCCTTAATGTCCATCACCCGCTTACCCCACCACCCCCACCCACCTCCCCTCCAGCAACCCTCAGTTTGTTTCCCAGTGTCTCCTATGGTTTGTCTCCCTCTCCAATTTTGTCTTATTTTTTCCTTTCTT
>JAQQSY010005800.1:0-11428 GCA_028646535.1 Procyon lotor | reverse complement strand
AAAAAAAAAATTAGGCTTGAGCTTGATGGTTTTGCCCGACTTTAGGCTAATGTAAGTGTTCCGAGCACATTTAAGGTAGGCTAGGCCTCCCTATGATGTTGAGTAGGGTTTATAGCCATGTGACGCCATCCTAAGTTGAAGATCTGTGCAGGTATAACATTAATAAGTATTCAGCACTTACTACATCTATTGCTGATTTGTATGCTTGACATGAATTTTCCTGTTCAACTGTTACCACAATCCTTTGAGGTAGCAGTTAGTTCATCCCTACGTTACAGATGAGAGAAATGAGGCTGAGAGACTGTGTAAGTTGCCTAATGTCAGAATAGAGCTGGGTTACCTCTGAGTCTGTCTCCACAGCCCCGGCATGGCTCTGTTGTGCCCTATGGCCTTCCCAGTGAAACGAGCAAAATGGTGCCCTGCAGTTCATGGGGTTAGGCTGTGGTTCTTCACACTCTGAGTCACTGAGCCCTCTGAGATACAAATGGACTCTCAGAAAAAAAAATGCTCACAGCAGGTAAAGTTTCCCTGGTCGAGGAGGGGATGTGGAAGGCATAGGGCCAGTCTCCTGCGTATGGAGTTCAAATAATAGAAAAAAGTTTCTCCTTCTAAAATTGATTTGACTGTTTATAGATCACAAAAATGACCATTTAATCAAAACATAGGCACTCTTGGGGCACCTGGGCTCCATGGGTTAAAGCCTCCACCTTCAGCTCAGGTCATGATCTCAGGGTCCTGGGATCGAGCCCCGCATCGGGTTCTCTGCTTAGCAGGGAGCCTGCTTCCCCCTCTCTCTCTGCCTGCCTCTCTGTCTACTTGTGATCTCTCTCCTCTCTGTCAAATAAATAAAATAAAATAAAATAAAATAAAATAAAATAAAATAAAATAAAATAAAATAAAATAAAATAAAATAAAATAAAATAAAACAAAACAAAACATAGGCACTCCTGGATCTTGCTATTAATACAAAAATAAATGCATTAATGAGTAAATTTAGAAGAGCTTAAGGCTGGCTCGGTGAAGAGTGCAGTCATCCCTTCAGGCACACGATGCTGGACTGACAGCAGATTTCTCTGACAGTTATATTCATAGTTAAGTCTCCGAAGTAGAGAGGCAACAGATACGAAGGTGTGTTAGTATGTTCTTCTTGAGGAAGTCATAGAACACCTATGCTTTGCCACAGTACCTAGAAGACTTGCCTTTGCCAGAGCCCTCAGCCTTCCCTCAACTCAGCTTTCACAACAGAGTTTCATACTGAGGCTCCATTTGTTTAGGATCCAGCTCTCACACACAGAAGCCACAGGTTACCTCAGTTTTATCTGAAACATCTACTGTGTTGGTTACCCTTCATACATTCCCTCTTTTTCTGGGTCAGAGCACCTTGACTTTCCTTTGGTGAACCAATTCTTCCATGACTTAATCCATGTGGATTGTGCACTGGGTGGGGCTCTTTTTCCAGAGCTGGAACATATGGCCCTGACCTGACTAATCAGGAGTGGGCACTGATCCAAATTGATTCAATTATCGTGAATCCAAGGACCACAAGGAGGTTTTTAGGAAAAGGTGCTTTTCTCTGTGCTGGAATACTACCTGGGAGGATGAGAGCCCAGAGGGCCTCTGAGTGGACAATGAGAATGAAGCCAACACAAATAAAATCTTTTTTATTTTTTTTATTTTTTAGATTTTATTTATTTATTTGATAGAGAGAGAGAGAGATCGAGATCACAAGTAGGCAGAGAGGCAGGCAGAGAGTGAAGAGGAAGCAGGCTCCCTGCTGAGCAGAGAGCCCGATGTGGGGCTCGATCCCAGGACCCCGAGATCATGATCTGAGCCGAAGGCAGAGGCTTAACCCACTGAGCCACCCAGGCATCCCTAAAATCTTTTTTTAAAAAATTTATTTATTTGAGAGAGAGAGAAAGAGTACTCACGAGCAGGGGGAGGGGCAAAGGGAGAGGGAGTAATAGGCTCCCTGCTGACCAAGCCTAGATGTGGGGCTCCATCCCAGGACCCTGGGATCATGACCTGAGCCGAAGGCAGATGCTTAACCAACTGAGCCACCCAGATGCCTCGATAAATAAAATTTTTTTAAAAATTCTTTTTTTTAAGAAAATATATTATTTATTTATCTGACAGAGACATGGCGAGAGAGGGAATATAAACAGGGGGAGTGGGAGAGGGAGAAGCAGGCTTCCCACTAAGCAGGGAGCCTGATATGGAGCTCTACCCCAGGACCCTGGGATCATGACCTGAGCCGAAAGCAGATGCTTAATGACTTAGCTACCCAGGCGCCCCCAAAATTCTTTTTTTATCCTAAAAAATCTACTTATTTTTTTAAATATAGTAATCCTAGGGTTCCTGGGTAGCTCAGTCCGTTAAAAGTCCGACTCTTGATTTAGGCTCAGGTCATGATCTCAGGGTCATGAGGTCTAGCCCCATGTGGGGCTCTATGCTGGGCATGCAGCCTGCTTAAGAATCTCTCTCTCCCTCTCCCTCTGTCTCACCCCCTGCTTTCTCTCTGTTTCTCTCTCTCTCTTAGATAAATAAATAAGATCTTTAAAAAATAGTTATCTTTTTGCAATAGGTTTCTGGATTTTTTTTGAAAGTAGGCTCTATGCCCAACATGAGGCTTAAGCTCACCACCCTGAGATTAAGAGTCACATGCTCTACCAACTGAACCAGCCAGGTGCCCCCAAAATATGGTAAATCTTAAAGATTTTTGAGAACTTCTAGAGACCTCTACAGATCCCTAACAATTAATTGCTGTTGTTGCATATATTGTCTTCCCATAAGCATAGTGCTTATGAGCGTGTACACATCCATAACAATCAGGCAAGAACAGAAGATGCTGCCTAGAATTTGGATTCTAGGATCATGCACCAGCCACCTGGGACATAGGGTTCTGAAAATTAATGATTTTGCAAAATTATCTATTATTACATGACGCAGACTTCAGAATCCTTAAAAAGTAAATAAAACCTTGGATGCTAAATCCCCAATGCCAAGGATTAACTATATTGCCTTACTATATTGTGTTAATCTGTCCAACTGCAATTTATTTCATTTTTCTTCCATTTCATCAAGTCGGATTTTTTTCTTCAAAAACCTTCATATCTAATATCCATGTTCCGGAGTGAACTTTGGGTCCAAATATATTTGGTAGCCACTACAGGAAAATGAAAATATTGGAAACATCCCAGCTCCTTGTTTACTTTAAAACAAACCTTTAATCTTTCCCTCAAGTCCCCAATTTATTGACCTTTACATTTTACATTTTTGTGTACTTACTGAAACAGGAAAAGCAGAGACATTTAAATGGATTTCAGTTTAAGAGAAGCTAGTATTTGAGAAGCAAGATTTATGAAAAGACTATATGAGGGAGTGATTATGCATATGTAAAAAAATTTCACTTTAAACAATTCTTCCTAGTCATCCTACCAAGTAAGCTGTTAGACTTAATGTATAAAATTTTACCTAGAATTCTAGAATTTCAGAGCAGGAAGAATACTTGAAGATAATTTCACATCTGTGTAGGCCAAGGAAAGAGAGGAGTTACTTTGCCCAGTCAATGGTTGGTTGTTTAGTAGCAGTTGGGAATTTGTTACCAATAGATCCAGCTTGTTGCCAGTAGACCAACCTCCTCCTCCTCCCCTCCCCCTACTCCTCCTCCTTTTTCTTCTTCTTCTTTTTAAAAAGATTTTCTTTCTCTATTTGAGAAAGAGAGAGAAGTGGGTATGAGCAGGGGGCGGTGGCCGGAGAGGCAGAGGGAAAAGCAGACTCCCTTCCTAGGCAGGGAGCCTGACTTAGGGCGCCGTCCCAGGACCCATGAGATCATGACCTAGCTGAAGTCAGCTACTTAACCCACTAAGCCACCCAGGTGCCCAACCCACCTTCTTTTTAAAAAAGATTTTTCAGGGAGTACCTGGCTGGCTCAGTCCATGGAGCATGCAACTCTCGATCTTGGGATTGTGAGTTCAAGCCCCACATTGGGTGTAGAAATCACTTAAAAATAAAATCTTATTTTAAAAAAGAGGTTTTTCAGGAACTAACCTCAAAAAGAAGGGTTGTGTGTGTGTGTGTGTGTGTGTGATTTTTTTTTTTTTTAAAGATTTTATTTATTTGACAGAGAGAAACACAGTGAGAGAGGGAACACAAGCAGAGGGAGTGGTAGCGGGAGAAGCAGGCTTCCTGCCGAGCAGGGAGCCCGATGCGGGGCTCGATCCCAGGCCCCTGGGATCATGACCTGAGCCGAAGGCAGCCGCCCAACGACTGAGCCACCCAGGCGCCCCTTGTGTGTGTGATTTTTTTAATGACTTATTTATTTGTTTTAGAGAGAGTGAGAGAGAGACAGTGAAGGGAGGGGCAGAGGGAAGGAATCTTCAAGCAGACCCCCACTAACTGTGGAGCCCAGTCTGGAACTCAATCCAATGACTCATGAGATCATGGTTTGAGCTGAAAATGCTTACTTGACTGAACCACCCAGGTGCCCCTATGATTTTTTTTTTAAAGTAATCTTTACACCCAAAAATAAAGTTCTTTAGAAGAAGGAAAATGATACAGGTTAGAAACTCAGATCTACATAAAGAAAGGAAGAACATTAGAGAAGGAATAAAGGTAAAGTAAATCCTTCATTTTCTTTTTCTTTTTTTTTTAATTTTTTTTAAGATTTTATTTATTTATTTGACAGAGGGAGAGAGATCACAAGTAGGCAGAGAGGCAGGCAGAGAGAGAGGGGGAAGCAGGTTCCCTGCTGAGCAGAGAGCCCAATGCGGGGCTCAATCCCAGGACCCTGAGATCATGACCTGAGCTGAAGGCAGAGGCTTAACCCACTGAGCCACCCAGGCGCCCCTCATTTTCTTTTTCTTAATTGATCTATTAGATAACAGTTGTTCAGAATAATAAGTAGACACAATGCACATGGAGAGTATAGTTTATGGATAAGTAAAATGAATGCCAGTAATGTTATGTGGAATGGGAGGGATGGATTGGGAATAATCTGTTATAATGGTCACATTACCTAGCAGTAGGATAGTGTTATTTGGAAGTGGACTTGGATTAGGTGTAAATAGATTTGGTAAAGTCTATGGCAAACATTAAAAAAAAAAAAAAGTTTAAAAAGCATGTGCAATTGATATGCTACGAAACTGGAGAAAATGGAATCAAATAAGATGCTCAAATAAAACCACAAAAGATAGAAAAAGAGTGGAAAATAAAACAAAAGAAAAAGAAACACAGAACAGGGTAATTAATAGAAAACAGTAACAAATACGGCAAATATAACCTTATATCGATAATCACTTTGAGTGTCAGTGGTCTAAATAGACCAATTAAAAAACAGATAGTCTGGGAGCACCTGGGTGGCTCAGTCGTTTAAGCTTCTGCCTTCTGCTCAGGTCACGATCTCAGGGTCCTGGGATCGAGCCCCACATCAGACTCCCTGCTCAGCGGGGGGGGGGGGGGGCCTCTTCTCCCTCTTCTTCTGCCCCTTTCCCCTGTTTGTGTTCTCTCTCTCTCTCAAATAAATAAATACATAAGTAAATCTTAAAAAAAAAAAAAAAAGATGGTCTGAGTGGACTAAAAAAAACCCACAACCCAACCAAATGTTATCTACAAGAAACCCACTTTAAATATAAAGTGGATAGATATAAAGATACATTAAAAGTAAAGACAGATTAAAAAAAGTAAAGACAGATTTAAAAAGATGGAAAAAGTTATACCATGCTAACACTAATCAAAAGAAAGCTAGAATAGTAATATTAATTTCAGACAAGCAGATTTCAGAACAAGGAAACTTAATACGGATAATGTGAGACATTTTAATAACAAAGGGATCAATTTACTAAGAAGACATAACAGTCCTTAATGTACATGTTTCCAACAAAATATGTGTAACAATACTGTTAGGGCTGCAAGGAAAAACAAATGAATCCACTCTCATACTTGGAGACTTCTCTTTTTTTTAAAGATTTTATTTTTTTATTTGATGGAGAGAGAGAGATCACAAGCAGGCAGAGAGACAGGCAGAGAGAGAAGGGGAAGCAGGCTCCCTGCTGAGCAGAGAGCCTGATGTGGGGCTCCATCCCAGGACCCTGGGATCATGACCCGAGCTGAAGGCAGAGGCTTTAACCCACTGAACCACCCAGGTGCCCTCATACTTGGAGACTTCTATCAGTAATTGGCAGAAAATCGTTAGGATTTAGTTGAAATGAATAGCATCATCAGTCAACATGATATAATTGACATATACAGACTGTTTCATCTAACCACAGGAAAATACACTTTTTTCTCAAGGTCATAGAAACACCTTAACACATAAAAAACACTCAGACATCATACAGTGTCTGTGGTTGGTCCACAAAGGAATTAAACTAGAAATCAGTAACAGAAAGATAGCTGGGAAATCCTGAAATGCTTGGAGGTTAAACGACATACTTCTCAATAACCCATGGGTCAAAGAAGAAGTCTTACAAGAAATTAAGAAATATTTTGAACTAAATGAAACTGAAAATATAACATTTTAAAATTTGTGGTATGCAGTAGAAGCACTGCTTAGAGGAAAATGTATAGCATTGAATGCATATGTTAGAAAAGCAAAATCATCTAGAATCAATAATCTGAAGCTTCTATTTTAGGAAACTAAGAAAAAAGGGACGAATTAAATATAAAGTAAGCAGAAGAAAGGAAATAAAATAAGAGCAGAAATCAGTGAAATTGAAAATAGGAAATGAATGGAAGAAAAAACCAGTTCTTGAAAAGACTGATAAAAATTGATAAACTTCTAGCTGAGCTAAGAAAAAAAGAGATAAGACAAAAATTACTAGTATCAGAAATGAAAGAGGGCCATCACTAGTGATCCTATGTATATTAAAGAGAATGAAGAAGGAGCATCAGGGTGGCTCAGTTGGTTAAGCATCCAACTCTTGATTTTGGCTCGGGTCATGATTTCAGGGTGGTGAGATTGAGCCCTGCCTTGGACTGGTGGTCAGTGTGGAGTCTGCTTGAGATTCTCTCTCCCTGTCCTTTGTCCCTACCCCCCTCTCTCTTTCTCTCTCCTTCTTAAATAAATAAATAGGGCGCCTGGGTAACTCAGTTGGTTAAGCAAACTGCCTTCAGTTCAGGTCATGATCCTGGAGTGCCAGGATCAAGTCCCATATGGGGTTCCCTGTTCAGCAGGGAGTCTGGTTCTCCCTCTGACCTTCTTGCCTCTCATGCTCTCTCTCTCTCATTCTCTCTCTCACATAAATAAATAAAAAAATATTAAAAAAATAAATATTTTTATTTATTAAACATTAAAAAAAAAGATTTTATTTATTTGACAGAAAGGGAGCGAGAGCACAAGTAGGGGGAACAGCAGAGGGAGAGGGAGAAGCAGACTCCTCTCTGAGGAAGGAGCCTGATTGGCTGGGGTCTACATCCCAGGACCCTGGGATCATGACCTGGGTGGAAGGTGGACACTTAACTGACTGAGCCATCCGGGCGCCCCCTAAATCTTTTTTTAAAAGGAAAATAAAGGAATATTTTGAGTAATTCTATGTTTACAAATTTGATAATCTAGATGAAATGGACCACATCCTCAAATCTATCAAAATTCATACAAGAAGAAAGAGATAATCTGATTTTGCCTTTATCTGTGAAAGAAATTGAATCAGTGATTCATAACCTTCCAAAACAGAAAGCCCCAGATGGATTCACTGATGAATTTTCCCAAATATTTAAGAAAGAAATGATGTCAATTTCTTTGAGACTATAGAGGTATAGGGAGCACTTCCTAACTTCTTCTATGTGGCAAGTATTACCCTAATACCAAAACCAGACAGACTTAAGAGAAAATTACAGACTGATATCTCTCATGAATATTGATACAAAAATCCTCAACAAAATATTAACAAATCAAATCTGATGGCATGTAAAATGAAGTACACACCATATTTGTGTGGGATTTATTCCACATGAAAAATCATCTGAGGGGCTCCTGGGTGGCTTAGTTGTTAAACATCTGCCTTCAGCTCGGGTCGTGATCCCAGGGTCCTGGGATTGAGCCCCACATCGGGCTCCCTGCTTGGCGGGAAGCCTGCTTTTCCCTCTCTCACCCCCTCCGTGTGTTTCCTCTCTTGCTGTGTCTTTCTCTGTCAAATAAATAAATAAAATCTTTTTAAAAAATGAAAAACCATCTGATCATATCAGCAGATGTAGAGAAAGCATTTGACAAAATAGTACATTGAGAATGATTTTTGTATATATCTACTTGTAAATATCTATTTTTGTACATCTGTCTAAAGTCTATACAGTAAGATTCTGACAGGCGAGTTTTATTTTCTTTTTGCTTCTCTGAATTTCCTAAGTTTTCTGTAAAATTTTCTAGAAAAGAGCACTAACCATGACTTTAAAAACCTTTATTGGTGGGGCACCTCAGTGGCTCCATGGAGTAAGCTGCCAACTCTGGATTTTGGCTCAGGTCCTGATCTCAGGGCTGTGAAACTGAGCCCCAAGTCTGAGCTCTGCACTCAATGGGGAGACTGCTTACGATTCTCTCGCCCTCCCTCTCCCACCCTGCTGTCTCTTTCTCTGAAAACAAAACAAAAAACCACAATCTTTTATTGATTTGGCAAGAGTCCACTACTAGAAACACTTGTTAAAAGAGTACAGCTAAAGAGAATAAGGTCACAAGTCTTCTAGTGCCCTACCGATGGGGCTGAAATTGGGAAATGGAATGAGCTTCCCCTGGTAGAGAGCTCAAGTGGCCAGATTTGATATTTCCAAACTACAGGCAAAACGCAGACAGCAGAGCAGCACAGAAACCTGTCCCCATCTCTTCCCCAGTCTCATTTTGTATGAACCCTGGTAATTGCTGACATTGATGGAGAGAGATCGGTTTCTTTTTAAGGTCCATCCTTAACGTCAGCCTCGACAAGTGAACCTGTACAAGTCAGTCATACACACAGGCTCCCCCACACACGCTTGCCTACAATGCTGAAGAGTCAAACACAGGTGTTTATATATGACTCTGATCAATCTGGTTTTTTTTTTTCCTCCAGATTTACAAATAGGGCTATATGGTTTTGCTAAAGCCAAAACCAACTTTATTTTCCTTGAAATGTCTGTCAACCCCCCCATCTGGTCTCTGGAAAGAGGTTTTCCAATTTGGAAATTTGACTTCAGGTAGACTTGTTGTCATATTCTATACACAGCAATGCATCTTACGACCTCGAATTATTTCCTTTTGGGGTTGGATGACTGTCAGGAATATTATTAGTATTATTTTGAGAGAGAGAGAGAGTATGAGAGTGAGCTGGGGTGGTGGAAAGGCAGAGGGAGAGAGAGAGAGAGAATCTCAAGCAGGCTGCGTTCCCAGCGCAGAGCCCAACATGGGGCTCCATCTCGTGACCCTGAGATCATGACCTAAGTTGAAATCAAGAGTCAAATACTTTGGGTGCCTACGTGGCTCAGACTTTCGCTCAGGTCATGATCCCAGGGTCAGGTTCCCTGCTCAGCAGGGCGTCTGCTTCTCCCTCTCCCTCTGCCTCTTCCCTCTGCTCATGCTCTCTTTCTCTCTCTCTCTCTCTCAAATAAATAAAATCTTAAAAAAATAAAAAGAATCAGATGTTTAACTGACTGAACCACCCAGGAACCCCATCTGTCAGGACTATTTTAAGTACACTCTTACCATGGATCTCCACCTAGGAAATCACCTTCTTTTCCATTGTCTCTTACTTCTAGGGTCTGTGGCAGATTGGCAGTGCCCAAAGATTGGCATTTGGAGTTAGCTCTATCTAGATTTAAATCCCTGCCCCAATATTTATCAGCTGTATGAACTTTGGCAAGTCATTCTCTGAGTGACTCCCTTCATCTAATCAATAACAAGGAAATACACCAGAATATTAGGATTATTTCTGGATTATTTTCTCTTTAAAGGGAAGTAAATAAATGTGGGTACTACTGGCTTATGGAATTGTCATGATGATTAGATCACAAGCGCTCTGTGTATTGCCTGGGACAAAGCAGGCAACCAACAAATGGGGGCTGGATGCTCATAGCTATTCTGACCTGCCCCCCTTCCAGTTATCTGAGTTGATTCTAGTGGTTTTCCAGATAGGACTATCCTTGCCCTGCTCCAGAATCTTACTTTTAGTCCACAGTTCTTGCTGCTTCTCTGGCTACTTGTCCTCTCTCATTTTGTGGACATTTTGGGTCCCGTTATCTTGAGTCTACATTCTGTTCTTATGATTCTAGTTCTGGGGTGACTCACCCTCTCTACCACTCCCACTTGGCTCAGGTTAGAGCCCCACCTGTCAGGTTGATCCACAGTTGGCCTTGTAAACTTGACAAAACCATTTAAAGTCTTGACCACATCTGTGCTTCTTTATAGTGCATGCCTGTTGGATCAAAACAAAATGATCCAGTCGAGGCAGGCAATGGCTTTTTGCTTGCACCTGTCATACAAAGATGGAAAATTTAAAGCAATGAGCAGAGAACCCTGGGAAAATCTTGACTTTTTTTTTTCTCCTGAAAAGAGCCTTCACTGTCAAAAAGAGTAAGGCAAAAATATATAGTTCGGAGCCCTCTATTAGAGGCAGAATTATCTCTAAGGAGAGCACTTTTAATTTTGGAAGTCAGTGATTCTTTCGTAGATTTTGTGCTTTTGAATGAATTTGTTCAGCTGGAACCTAGGGAAGCCTGGCTGCATGGGGAATTAATCATACACATCAAAGTTTGAGCATGAGTAACTTTATTATCTTAATACAGCTATTGTTTTTAGACGAGCAATACAATTCATTATGTAAAATCTAGAAAATACAAACCCTTTATTAATTTTTAAAAAAGGTTTTATGTATTTATTTGAGAGAGAGAATAGAGGAAGAGAGTGAGAGAGAGAAGAGTGGGGGAAGGGGCATAGGAAGAGGGAGAAGCAGACTCTCCACTGAGCAGGGAGCCCGACCTAGGGCTTGACAGCAGGATTTAGTCCCAGGACCCTGGGATCATGACCTTAGCCAAAAGCAGATGCTTAAACAACTGAGCCACCCAGGCGCTCCAGAAATACAAAACCCTTTAAAGAGAAAATAGTCCAGAAGTAATCCTAACATTTTGGTGTATTTCCTTGTTCCTGATTTTTCTTTATGAAATTTGGATCATATTTCATCCACAGTTTTATATCCTACTCTTTGCACCTATTGGCATCACTAGAGTGTTTTTCTACATCCTTAAATACTCCTTTATTTATTTTTTAAAGTTTTATTTAAAAAACTTCTACATCCCACATGGGGCTCCAACTCAACGACCCCGAGATCAAGAGTCACATGCTCTTCCTATGGAGCCCGCCAGGTGTCCCCTTAAATAGTCCTTTAAAATGCTATTTTTAATGGCTTCTTATCATTCCATTGAATGACTGTATCATGATTTATTCATCTAACCCCTGTTGTTGGACATTTGTGAA
>JAQQSY010005799.1:0-11430 GCA_028646535.1 Procyon lotor | reverse complement strand
TCTCTCTCTCTCTCTCTCTGTCTTTTGCACACTCTCTTTCTGCCAAGTAAATAAATAACATCTTTTTAAAAAATAAAATGGGGCACCTGGGTGGCTTGGTGGGTTAAAGCCTCTGCCTTCGGCTCAGGTCATGATCTCAGGGTCCTGGGATCGAGCCCTGCATCGGGCTCACTGCTCAGCGGGGAGCCTGCTTCCCCTCTCTCTCTGCCTGCTCTCTGCCTACTTGTGCTCTCTCAAATAAATAAATAAAATCTTAAATAAATAAATAAATAAATAAATAAATAAAATAAAGTTCAGCAATAAAAAGAAATGAGCTATCCAACAATGAAAAGACATGGGGTAAACTTAAAGGCATATTGCTAAGTGAAAGAAGCCAGTCTAAAGAGGCGACATACTATATGATTCCAACTCCGTAACATTGTGGGAAAAGCAATAAATAATAAAACAATCAGTCAAAACAATCAGTGGTTTCCAGGGGTTAGGGAGAGAATGCCGGGATGAGTAGGTGGAGCACATGGGATTTTTAGGGCAGTGAAATTATTCTATATTGTGCTGAAAAGGTGGATACACGGCATTATGCTTTTGGCAAAACCCATGAAACTGGACGACACAAAGAGTGAATCCCAATGTACTATGGGCTTTTAGTTAATAATTAAGTATCAGTAGTGGTTCATCCACTGTAGCAAACACACCACACCAATGCAAGACATTAATAAAACAGAAAACTGAGGGGGACAGGCAGGGAGTGTTTGGGAACTCTGTTCTTTCTGTTCAATTTTTCTGTAAACCTAAAACTGCCTTAAAAAAGAAAGTCTTTAATGTTTAAAAAAAAAAAAAAGGATGGAGAGATCAAGAAAACCAGCTGGAGCCTATAAAGTCTAATTGTTTATCTATTTTGGCATAATTTTGATTGTTTTGCCTAACTTCCCTCTATCCTGAGTCCCGTTTCTCTCTTACACAACCCCCAACTTACAAAAATAAGACCCACACCTCTCGGTGCCTCTCTATTTTTTTTTTATTAAACCTTCATTTATTGAGTAATAATTTTGTGCCAAGCACTATTGTAATTGCTGGAGATATAGAAAGAGGAATAAGATCAGACTTGAGGATCTCACAGTCTAGCAATAGAGACATGTTAATTACAGTGGAACAAGATATTAAGTGCCATAAATAAAGCTAAGAAAAATCTCCTGGAACCACAATAACTGAGTACTTTAGACTCCACAGAGCCTTAGGAAACTATATTAAAATCCACATCGTCTGCTTTGTTTAGCACCCCCCATCTTGCTTTTGCTAGTGTCTCACATTTAAAATTTCTTTTAAACCTCTCCCTCCTATTTCTGTTCTTCAGGCTTCTGCTTCTTCCTCAGGATTGCTAACTCGCTGGTTGACCAATGCAGTCAGACTATGCGGCCAGGGGATGTATGTTTATCCAACACAATTTGTGATTCTTTCACCTGCAGAAGACAAAGAGAGAGAGAGAGAAAGGAACTTCGCTCAGGGAACAGCAGGAATATTTCCAACACGCAATCTCAAGGCTTTTTTCCAAAAGAAGGATGGGGAGAACTTTCAGCAGTGGGCACGCGGTGACAGGCCTCTAGCAGTTGACAAGAGAAGATGCTGGCAGCTTCGTGTTACCCATGTTGTCAAGGGCAGCCCGAATTCAACAGTCTTGTCTTAATCTTGGAGACAATCTATCACCAAGTGGCCCCCGCTAAACCCCTGCCGACCTCTCTGTGCTCCTCTCCTGCCACTGTACAGACTCCCACTTTGCATTCTTATGACTCCGTGTGAGGGAGTCTTATCTTCTCATATCCACACTGTGGTTTCCCTACTTTCTGCCTCAACTCGTGCTTTTCCTCCGCACCGGGAATCACCCGCCTTAGCTTCTAGTCCCTCTTCATCTGGCCAGGCCCCTATCTCAACCAGTATCCATCCCCACATATTCGTCTCTAGTCTCTTTGTATTGAATTATCCGGTTCTCAATTCCGATTCTGCTCTAGACTGAGCAACTTAAAGTCGGGGAATGCAGGGACTAGAATTTTGCAGGCAGCAGTATGTTTGCACCACTCTCTCCCTCCTTTCTCAGGTGGATATATGTGATGTAGCACGTAGTTAAAAGTGAAAAATTTGGAGTTACCTTGCCTGGGTTTGAATTCTGACCCTGACATTTATTATCCATTTACTATCCATTTACTATGTTTAATGTTATTGTCCCTCAGTTTCCTCAGATGTGAAATGGAGATAATAATCCTTAGCTTTGAGATCGTTATGAGATTTGAGTGAGTAGATAAATGGTGATGATAGATGGATGGATGGATGGATGGATGGATGGATGGACAGATAGACAGATTTTTGAATGATACTAAACATACAGTAAGGTGCGGGTTAAGTGTTAGCTATCATCATCACCACGGTCATCATCACCATCATCACCATCACCACGTCTGTAGTCCTCACAATAGGTGCTTGCTTCCCTAGAATGCCTTCCTCAGGATTATCATACCTGTTTGGATTTACTGATTTTCAGATTCAGATAAAATGGTTAATACCGACTCTTTGTGTCCAGATCTGCTAACACAAACTCTAATCCAGATGGAGTTCTGGTGTTTTAAATAAATAGAACAATTGTTCAACGGCGCCCTGGACAAAAACCACAATCTTTTCTCTCAAAGCATTTGTTATTTAAGAAGAACTAGTTACTTCTCAGGGGGAATAAATCCATCAAGGAAAGAAAGACCAAGAAGGGGGAGAGGTGGGGACTGTGGTATTATTGGTAATGACCCTGGAAAGATAAAAAATGTTTCTTGAAAGAATTAGTGAGACTGTTAATTTTAGGAGATTGTGTTCAAAATGCTAAATTTCTTTAGAATGGCACATGTGTTGAGGAGAAAAGTACTAAGGGAAAGAAAAAAAAAAAAAGCTAGCCCAAGAACTGCAAGAAACTCAAGCCAATATGTAGCTTGCATCTGCTGGCAATACCCTCAGCAAAGAAGGAAATAAGATACAAAACTGAAATTGCTATTCAAAGAAACTTGATAAACAAAATAATCCATTCAGTGTAACAGATGGCTGCACAATAGTGTGTGCTATGACTAAAATATCTGACCCACCCACCTACCCACTGGTGGTGCTACCAAAAACATCAATTTAAACTGGGCAACCTGAAATGTATCGAATAAAACTGGCTATAGCTACAATGTCAGCAAAATATACTCACACGGAAAAGAATAGAAATATTCCAAATACATCGTCTAAAATGTGTACTTCCAAATGCTGTATTCTCTCTGCTTGGCCCAGGTCTATGTCCTGTCCTTGTGACATGTCCTGTCCACTGTTTCACTTAATCAGTGCTCTAATTCTAACAATGTAATGGACGCGGGGCTCAGTCTAGTTCACCTCAAGAGATACTTATGTTACCTCTACTGCATTCCAGGCCCTGCGGGAGTTGTTAGAAGAACAAGATGAGACATTGTTTCAGATCTTAAAGTTTGCCCTCCAGTGTTGTTTACCTGTTTAGCAGGAAACTGAAGCACCACTTTGGATATACTTGAGTCCTGATGAATCTGGAACCACTAGATAAATGGTTCGTGTTGATCCGTGTGATGGAAAATTATGGTAGAACTTTCTGGACTACCATACCCCCATTGAGAACATGCATATCACCTAATTTAAAGTTGCCCATTATTGACCGCTTTAATGATTTGGCATAAGGCAAAAGAACCTTTAACACCCTGAAACCCAAATCTGTTCACTAAAAAAGTTAGTTCTTATTTTTAATGCTTCCATGTATTAAGCTGAATGTTTGAGCAATGGCTTTTTATACTCATAGTGCCTTTAATGAACACTGTGAATACTACTGGAATGAAGCAACGTCATACTTCAGGAAAAACAAAACCCAAAGCACAAATGAGAAGTGTCAAAAAAAAATTAATCACCACATTTCCCTGTTGCCTAATTTCTTGATTAACTTCTGTTGGGCCTCTGAGGCAATGAATAAAAATGTTCAAACAAAAAGGACCTTAAAAGGAGGTGAACTTTCATCGCCCACTATTTCTGACAGCTTGTTCCTGAGCGAAGCAACTGGTGTCCCCAGGGACTCACTCAACATTCATTCGCATCGTGGAGAAAGAGACCCAGTTTGGAAGATGTTTTTCTGCAGTACAGAGGGGGACTTTGATCCTAGCTCGGATAACAGCTGCCCTCCATGAGAGGATTTTCTGGTCGCTCTGTCCCTTAGGCCAGGTAAGCCTCAGGGGAGGTGTCTAGTTGGCTTCGAAGCTCAGCCAAGCAACTGATACCTGAGGAAGGGTCTTTGAGTGGGCAAGGGAGCCTGGCATCAAGTGTTATCATTCTGTCAGTCTCTCTCCTGGCTAGACACAGAGCACACAGGAAAGGGACTCCTAAAGGGAATCAAGTCTCACCTTGATTTTTCCTCCATTGTAAAATTAAAGGAAGGCAAGAAGCCAAAATACTGTGATAGATTTTAGTCTCTACCATTGTGTTTTCTCACTATTCTGGAATTGTAACAAAGTGTTTCCTTTGAAATTCCTGACCCCTCGCTTTTAAATACAAAAGCAAAGTTGAAGATGCATGATTAATATCCTAGAAGAAAATTAAATGTGTCATGTAGTTAATGAAGCAGGCGTAGAAGATATAAGGCTCCATTGCTTTGTAGGAAGCCGTTTTCCTTCTAGAATGAGGGGATTTGGAAAAAGAATTGGAGTATCCTCTTTAAAATGTAAGAGACTAGTCTAAATATTGGCCCTGAGGGATAAAGTTATGTCTTTGTCGATGTTTGCTGTATTTATGATATGGAACATCAAGGGAATCGCTGAACTAACAAAGACCTAAAAAATCATTTTAGTGATGATTTGTTTGAAAAGGTGAATATCAGAGAATCTCTAGCCTTCACAAAATTATCCTGCCATTCATAATGAGATGGCTTCTTGTCTTTCATTCACATACTCATTTAATAAATATTTATTGAACATTTATTGTGGGCAAGGCATTGCTTTAAACACTGTACGGAATAAAGGTATCTACTTTAAGTGTCCTTCTACTTAATGGGGGGATTAAGACTGATCATGGTAAGAAATGATAAAAGCCATTGAGCTGATAGAACTAGAGGACTTAACAGATCTCTCAGTGACCACCAGACGCATGAGCAGTTTTGGTTCCGACTCTTTCCTCAGTTAAAACGTAAATTCAGGGTGGCAGACTATTTACCCAATCTCCTCCCCTGCCCCAAACAGGAAAATGGGCTGCTGTCAGCCCCCAGAGAGAGGGTTGCACCACTCCACAGATACACGATAGTCAGGAGAGGCAGTTTACCGGCCTTTTTCCTCTCTCCTCTCTTCTTTCCACCTTATCCTGAGATGTGAATTGTGGCACTGGCTGTAGTAAAGACAGCTGAAGTAAGAAAATTAAGAAGAGCCCTTGTCTGGTCTCCTTCAAGTCATCTTGCATTCTCGGGCAGACTTCCCTGCCTCACCTGGGAAGAGGTATGGGAGGATCCACCACCACCTGAAGGGAAGTCTGCCACGACAAAGAGCTTCCTCAGCTGGGGCTCCTCAATGACAGCGGAGAGCCAAAGGCTTGATAAGAGATCGAGAGGAGATATTGGTTCCTTCCCCCAAGAGAAACTCTTTCCTTTCTGTCCTCCCAAACTAGAAACAGTGTTATTAATGAGAAGTAGGCACAAGCATTCAACACGAATGCGTGTAAAACACACAGATATGTAGAAAGCGCAGACTCCACGTGATGCTTTTCATCTTATGACTCACCAAGCCTGTGAGTTGTGCGGCAGTGTTTGCTGGGCACCTGTTCAATAATGCAGTTTCCTTTAGAGGACATTTTTAATACTTAAAATAACAAGACCAGTCAAAAAGACCCACATTTTTACTGTAGCATTTATACCAATTATACCCAGATGTGTCAATTCTTTCTCCTTTTTCCTTCTTTTTAACACTTCAGATTGCCTATGATAAGATTCAATTACAGATTCTACTTTCTGCCTTGATTTGTGCATCCCTGTGATTTTACTTGGATTCTTAACCTTTTTTATTTTTATCCTTTGATGAGCCTTTTACATTTTTTCCCTTTTCTGATATTACCTTTCTGGTGACTTTCAGTATGAATATCTTTTAAAATTATTCCTATGTCATAGTGCTTTCTTCACCTATGTCCATCTACCTGTATCTACACTACATATGTGCAAATACCTGCAAATCTGCATACACAGAGGCTATAGATTCACACCTTCCATTGTGCTAGGTTGCAGTGTCAATTACCCTGTATTCTGAATGGAGTCTTCTATACAGCTCACCTGGACATCCTTGATTGTTTTCAAGATGTACCCTTGCCTTTTCATGTCTTCCTTTCCTCCTTCCTTTGACTCATTTAGGTTTTCTTTTAAGATCTATTTATTTATTTTAGAGGGAGAAGAGGTGCAGAAGGGGAGAGAGAGAGAGAAAGAGAGAGAGAGAATCCCAAGCAGACTCCCCACCAAACATGGAGCTTGATGCAGGGCTTGATCCCAGGACACTGAGATCAATGACCTGCAGAAATCAAGAGCCAGATGCTACCACCAGACATCCTTCCTCCTTGGACTCATTTAACATTTTCCTCTCTCCTCTTCATTGTTACTACTGTCAACTCTGTGCTCAGACTTCAGCATGAGGTCACCTTTTCTTTTTTTTTTTTTTTAAGATTTTTTTTTTTTTTTTTTTTTTGACAGAGAGAAACACAGCGAGAGAGGGAACACAAGCAGAGGGAATGGTAGCGGGAGAAGCAGGCTCCCTGCCGTGCAGAGAGCCCGATGCGGGGCTTGATCCCAGAACCCTGGGATCATGACCTGAGCTGAAGGCAGACGCTTAACGACTGAGCCACCCAGGCGCCCCTGAGGTCACCTTTTCTTAATTGCTCATTAGTTAATACACATTAAGCCATGATGGCGTTTCAATAATTAACTCTTTCTAAAAGATTAATAGTGAAAGTTAACAAAAGTTTTTCTGCTCTGACCTTCGATATTTTTCAATGAAGGGTGACGATAAGTAGGATCGATCCCTTGGAAATCCCCTTCACTTTTTTTTTGTTTACAAACATGGTCCGTCTGCAGGCCTATTTGCAGTGCAATTTTGCTCACACCAATAGTAGGTGGAGTCTCTTTCCCTTTCTTTGCATCTGGGCTCACCAAGTAACTGGCTTGGACCAACAGAATGCAACAGAAGTGTCTGCGCAGGCTTCTGGGCCTCAGCCTCAGGAGACCTTGAAAGTCTTGTTCTTATTGTCTTGGAGCCCAAGATACCCTGAATGAAAGATCCATTGGAGAAAGAAGCCAGCCAACACAGTCATTCCTGCTATCCCAAATGACACTTCAGATGTTTGAGTGAGACCGTCTTAGACCATTAATCCCAGCTGAGCTCCAAGCTGAGTGCAGTCACAAGAATGAGACTGGCTAAAATCAGGCAGAGCAGTCTAGTCAACTCACAGAACAGTGAGAAAACACAAAGCTCTGTTGTATTAAGTAATGAAGTTTGAGGGGTTTGTTACTCAACAAGTAACTAATATAGCTTCCATTGCACCAGAAGGTGTTGAAATACAGGATTGGAGATGTGTATGCCAAACCGACCAATAGACCTAGTCATGCATATATTGGTTATTAATATATCTGATGGGCATATATATAAATATATATTTATAGAGTCAATAATATATGATACAAACATAACATATAATATATACAATCACACACAAGCATATATATAATCAGGCCTAATCTTCAACACTGTGATACAAGATAAACGAAAGTATGTTCTCAGCATTATAAGTCTATTATCTAGTCAGATGTGGTGCAAATGAATTACACTGCTATGTGGAAAATTTTGGTAGAGTACTATAGAAACACAAAGAAAGGAATGATTCACCTTGACTAAGAAAAGAGAAGTTTGGGTCGAGAGAACTGAGAAGAAAAGTTACTGAACTAGAATTAGACACAGGGCCAGCTGCAAGGAGTGGGAAAACATCCTGCAAGTGCCACCTTCTGCACTAAGGACTTGGAGTTGAACTATTCAAACAAGGAATCACCTGACATTCTTCTCTATGATCTTTTCACCCTCTCTTCCCTTGCCTATTTCACATTTTTTTAGCCCTATATAAGCTTCTGATACTAACCAGATGAATCTTGCTGTTAGTTAGAACCCGAGTTCAAGATCATGACTCCTTTTCTGGACCAGTGCCATAGCCTCATTATCTATCACTTGCCTTTCTCTTTTCTTTCCTTTTCTTGTCTTGTCTTGTCTTTCCTTTCTCTTCCTTTCCTTTTCTTCTTTCTCTCTTTCTCTCTCTCTCCCTCTTCCTTCCTTCCTCCTTCCTTCCTTCCTTCCTTCCTTCCTTCCTTCCTTCCTTCCTTCCTTCCTTCCTTCCTTCCTTCCTTCCTTTCTCATAGACTCCATGCCTAGTGTGGAGCCCAATGTGGGGCTTGAACTTATGACACTTACATCAAACCTGAGCTGAGATCAAGTGTCAGATGCTTAACCAACTGAGCTACCCAGGTGCCCCTGTCATTTGGCTTTCACCCTTCTTTCCTTTATCCCATACATGTACTACATCAGAATCTTCTTTGGAAAATGCAGATATAATCCACCCTCATGGTCCCATCTCTCTACTCCTACATCCTCAACACCCACAGCATGCCTCCAAGCCATGGCAATTATTTGTGTTTCCTTTTGCTACCTGAACAATGGCTCAAGCTACCACTTCAGCCTTCAGATTTACCACATAAATTCTGAATACCACTTATAGACTGATCTGACTCAAGAACAGCAACTCATTGTTTAAAGCACATCTCATTTCCTCAAGGAGCCCATCCCCACAGCTGTGCTCTGCCTTCCTTGGGTCCTGTAGTATAGAATGGACCATTCCCGCCTTTGGGCCTCCAGGTATATTCTGAACATATGTGCATCATAATTCATACTACACTTTATTCTATCTATTTATTTATGTCTCTACCCTTCCTTCACCCAATGCTTCCATCATCAATCTGACATCTTTATAGATACAAAACATCTTTTATTCCTTTTGTATTTCCATCACACCACACTTTGCCTGGTTCATAGTAGAAATTCCATAATGAAAATGAATATTTTTCAGATAATTTGAATACCATAAATTTAGCTACAATAAAAAACTGTATCAAGTATAACTTAAACTTGTTTTCCTGACGTGTGATTTTGTTAGCCTTATTCTAGTCGTTTGAATTACAGAACTGTTTAAATTTTAGATAAATGAGAATTTGCTGTATCTCTTTCCTAGTTGATATAATAACCAAATATTTATATCATAAATAAAATAGAGCTTCTGTGGAACAGTAGATTTACAAGCCAATACAATTCAAATATTCAGAAACCAGCTCTCTGGCCCAAATTGTGAGCCACTAACCAATGAATAGCAAAATGTCTCAAAATTCTTGCATTAAAACATATACGTGGGAAAGCTAAACCTTAGAATGCCGTGCTCTAAACCTGCAACAGATTATAAGCAGAGTATTAAAATGAAAGAGAGAAAATGCTCTAGGCAAATCTATAAACTACGGCAAGAAATGACAGATGTTAGCCACGAAGAAGAGATAAAATTAAAAAAAAAAAAACAGATTTAAGAAGGGAAACTATTCAGGACCAGCAAAAGTAGGAAAAACCAGGAATTTATACCTTAACTAGACTGTGGATATTACTGAATTATTCTATACGGGTAATATATAGCACACAGCACTGTTGTTGCATGCATTGATGGCCATATTTTTCAATTAAAATTATGATAGGTATATTTTGAATACAAATAAAAAGAATGGTATAAATCATTTTATATTTTTTCAAAATTATTAATTTTTAAAAACTCTTTAAATTTTATGTATCTAAGAAATCCAGAAAATTCTTAAATTTTTATTCAATTTAAATAAATACTAAAGGTATCACTTATTCAACACCTAAATGCCATACATGCTGCATTATACACTAGAGCCTATAGGATAAGTATTATTGTCCCCATTTTATCGGTGAGGAAACCAAAGCCCAGTGAGGTAAATCACCCAAGGTCATATAACCAGTAGGAAGCTAAGTAGAGATTTGATATGAGATACTTTTATTCTTGTCATTACTTCAATTTAAATGACTGAGAGTACATAAAACTACTTATTAATAAATTAGTCTGTAGGAGTTAACTTGAGGGCTTGCCTACGACTCACAAATCTGTACCACAACTGAGTTTCCTTTCAAAGGGAAAGAAATATGAAAAGTAATTGCATCACCGAGAGAACTTCAGCAAAAGCAGAAAGCATCCAGGATAAAATGTTTCTTATATGAGGCCATGCATATTTGCTAGTAGAGGTCTAAGCAGTTACTGAAGTAAACTGCTAGGAAAAGTCACATGAAGTCATGGCTATTTCTCCCAGGCAGTCAAGAGTTGAGCAACTTTTCAGTTCGGGTCCAAAAAAGTCGTAATCATCTGCAAACAATAATGCCTTTCCTACATGAAGACATGCAAAACACACCAGTAAGAAACTTAAAAGCCAAAACAGCTGTCAGAACTGGTATCATAAGGGAAAAAATGAAAGCAAAAGCAAAAATGAGAAGGCAATTTCAATTAAAAAATAGATTAACTTTTAAACTGTTAGTGTAATAGTTAAAACACTAGAAATGTCCCCAAGAGTTATTAATTTGAGGGCTTTGTTCTTGAAAGTCATTACATTATTCCAGTAAAGGCCAAGAAGGTTATTTCTTTTCAATTATTTAGGAGTAAGAGTTAGCCTTCAGCCAGGTGTTCTGTTTATGCAGATGGCAAAATAAATTATTCAGAAATAGAGAACAGGTAAAGCAGATGGAAAAGCAGAGTAAACCCAGAAAGCTGGGGGCAGCCTTAACAGGCCCCCAGTAAAACATCCAGTTTACATGAGGGTCCAAGTTACCCAGTCAAGAAGAGTTCTAGATATGGAACCTGCTGTCCACTTAACACATTTGGGACCTTGTACTCATTTCAGTGATATTCAATTTCAAGTATGTCATATAGAGTTCTTTTATGGAAACAAATGTCGTTTTGTTTTGTTTTGTTTTGTTTTGTTTTGTCTGTTTTTTGGAAACGAATGTCTTAACCTAAACCATGAAATATTTCTGAAAGCAGTTTTCTTAACAGATCCAAAAATGAATTGTATTATCAAAGCACTTGAGGCTTTTTTCAAAAATGTGATTCTTAGAGTCTATGCAACAAGAACTCTATTAGGATTCTTCCTAGCACCTTCCACAAATGGATAGAGGTGCCTAGTAAGACCCCTTCTAACTGCAAAGATCTGTCTCATATTTTACTCATTCACTGATTCAATCCCTGTGAGAAAGGGTGCCAGAAAGACCTACTTTTTGGCAGAGTCTTCACCTAGAA
>JAQQSY010005798.1:0-11430 GCA_028646535.1 Procyon lotor | reverse complement strand
TGCTTTCTGCCTGTTTCTTAATTGGATTATTCATTTTCTTGGTGTTGAGATTCATAAGTTCTTTATATATTTCGGATGCTGACCCTTTATCAGATATGTCATTTGCAAATATCTTCTCCCATTCTGAAGATTGCCTCTTAGTTGTGTTGGTTGTTTCCTTCACAGTGCAGAAGCTTTTTATTTTGATGAAGTCTCAAGAGTTTAATGTTGCTTTTATTTCCCCTGTCTCAGGAGACATATCTAGAAATGGCTGATGTCAAATAGTTACTGCCTGTGTTTTCCTCTAGGGCTTTCATGGTTTCAGTTCTCACATTAAGGTTTTCATCCATTTTGAGTTTTTTTGTGTGTTTGGTGTAAGAAATTAATTCAGTTTCATTCTTTCACATCTTGCTATACACTTTTTGAACTCCATTTGTTGATGAGAGCATCTCTTTCCCATTGGATATTCTTTCCTGCTTTAGCAAAGATTAGTTCACCCTATATTTGGAGTTCATTTCTGGGATTATCTATTCTGTTCTATTGAGCTATGTCTGTGTTTGTGCCAATACCATACTGTTTTAATCACCTTTCTAATATAGCCTGAAGGCTGGAATGAAGCCTTGCTTTTCAAATTTGCTTTGGCTATTGTGGTCTTTTCTGGTTCCATAAAATTTTTAGTATAGTTTGTTCTAGGTCTGTGAAAAACGCTGGTGGTATTTTGATAGGGATTACATTAAATGAATAAATTGTTTTGGGTGGTGTAGACATTTTAACAGTATTTACTCTTCTGATCCTTCAGCATAGAATGTCTCTCCATTTCTTTTTGTCATATTCAATTTCTTTCATCAGTGTTTTACAGTTTTTAGAGTACAAGTTTTTCACCTCTTTGGTTATATTTATTCATACATATCTTCTTGGTTTAATGCCTTTGTAAACAGGATTGATTCCTTGATTTCTTTCTGTTGTGTCATTATGCATAGAAATGCAACATATTTCTGTACATTAATTTTATATATTGCAACATTACTGAATTCATGTATCAGTTCTGGCAACTTTTTTGTGGAGTCTTTCAGGTTTTCTTTATAGAGTATCATATCATCTGCAAAGAGCCAAAGTTTGACCTCTTACTTGTCAGTTTGGATACTTTTATTTCTTTGTGTTGTCTGATTCCTGTAGCTAGGACTTCTAGTCTTATGTTAAATAGCAGTGGAGAGTGGACATCCCTGCCTCGGTCCTGACCACAGAGAAAAAACTGAGTTCCCCATTAAAAATGATGTTACCTGTGTTTTTTTCACGTATGGTCTTGATATGTTGGGGTATGTTCCCTCTAAACCTACTTTAATGAGGGTTTTTAACATGAATCGATATTGTGCTTTATCAAATACTTTTTCTGCATCTATCGAGTGTCCTATGTCTCTTATCCTTTCTTTTCTTAATGTGGTATATCATGTTGATTGCTTTGGGAATATTGAACCACCTTTGCAGCCCAGGAATAAATCCCACTTGCTTGTGGTGAATGATTCTTTTAGGGTACTGTTGGATTTGATTTGTTAGTTTTTTATTGAGAATTTTTGCATCCATGTTCATCAGGGATATTGGCCTTTTTTATTAGAGTCTATCTGATTTTGTTATCAGGATAATGCTGGCTTCATAGAATGAATTTAGAAGTTTTCCTTCCTTTTCTATTTTTTGGAATAGTTTGAACAGAATGGGTAGTAATTCTTCTTTAAATGTTTGGTAGAATTCCCTTGTGAAGCCATCTGGCCTTGTGCTTTTGTTTGTTGGGAGTGTTTGATTACTAATTCAATTTTTTGCTGGTTATCAGCCTGTTCAAATTTTCTATTTGTCCTGTTTCAATTTGGGTAGTTTATATGTTCTGGGAATATCCATTTCTTCCAGGTTGTCCAATTTGTTGGCATAAAGTTTTTCATAGTATTATCTTATAGTTCTTTCTATTTCTGTGGTGTTGGTTGTTACTTATCTTCTTTCATTTGTGATTTTTATTTATTCATATTCTTTATTTTTTCTTTTTGATAGGTTTAGCTAGGGGTTTTTCAGTTTTATTAATTTTTTCAGGGAACCTGCTTTTGGTTTCATTGATCTACTTTTTTTAAAAATTTCTATGTCATTTATTTCTGCTGGAATATGCATTATTCCTTTCCTTCTGCTGGCTTTAGGCTTCATTTTTTTTTCTAGCTCCTTTACACGTAAGATTAGGCTTTTCAATCGATTTTCCTTGCTTTTTTTTTTAAAAAAGATTTTATTTACTTATTTTGCAGAAAGAGAGAGCGAGAGAGAGAACACAAGCAGGGGAAGTGGGAAAGGGAGAAGCAGGCTTCCCACTGAGCAGGGAGCCCAATGCAAGGCTCGATCCCAGGATCCTGGGATCATGACCTGAGTCGAAGGCATACACTTAACAACTGAGCCACCCAGGTGCCCCTAGATATTACTTGCTTCTTAAAGTAGGCCTGTATTGCTATATACTTCCTTCTTAGAACTGCTTTTGCTTCATCCCAAAGGTTTTGGACCATTGTGTTTTCATTTTTATGTTTCCATATATTTTTTAAATTTCTTCTTTGATTTCCTGGTGACCCATTCATCGTCTGGTAGCATGTTGTTCACTTCCATGTATTTGTGGTCTTTCCAAATTTTTTCTTGTAGTTTATTTATAGTTTCATACTATTGTGGTCAGAAAATGTGCATGCTCTGATTTCAGTATTTTTGTATTTGTTGAGATCTGATGTGACCTAATATGTGAACTATTCTGGAGAATGTTCCATGTGCACTTGAAATGAATGTGTATTCTATTGGTTTAGGATGGAATGTTCTAAATATATGTGTTAAGTCCATCTGTTCCAATGTGTCATTCAAAGCCATTATTTCCTTATTTATTTTCTGCTTAGGAGATCTGTCCATTGATGTAAGTACGGTGTTAAAATTCCCTATGCTTATATTATCAATGAATTCTTTTCTGTTCACTATTGTTTTATGTATTTGTGTGCTCCCATCTTGGATGCATAAATATTTACAATTGTTACATTTTGTTTGGTTATCCTCTTTATTATGGTATAGTAGTACCCTTCTTTGTCTTTTTTCTCTTGTTATAGTTTTTGTTTTAAAGTCTATTTTGTCATACACACACGCACACACATTGCCACTCCAGCTTTACTTTGACATCCATTTGTTTGACAAATATTTCTCCATCCCCTTACTTTCGTTCTGCATGTGCCTTTAGGTCTAAAATGAGTCTCTTGTAGGCAGAATATAGGTGGGTCTTTTTTATCCATTCTGACACCCTATGTCTTTTGATTGGAGCATTTAGTCTATTTACATTCAAGGTAATTATTGATAGACATGTATTTATTGCCATTTAATTACTTGGTTTTGTAATTGTTTCTGGAGATTTATCTGATATTTTCTTGGTTTTGTAAATTTTGGTCTCTCTTTTGCACTCAATGAGTCTCCTTTAATATTTCTTGCAGGGCTGGTTTAGGGACCATGAACTTCTTTGGTTTTTGTCTGGGACACTATCTCTTCTTCTGTCCTGAGAATAGCCTTGCTGGATAGATGATTCTTGCCTGCAGATTGTTCCCATCAGAACATTAAATATAACATGCCACTCCCATCTGGCTTGCTAAGTTTCTGTTGAGAAATCTCCAGCTAACCTTATGGGATATCCCTTGTAAGTTAAGGACTGCTTTTAGGATTTTTTTCTTTATCATTATATATTGCAATTTTAATTACAATATGTCTCGGTATTGGCTTCTTTTGTTGATTTTGATGGGAGTTCTCTGTGCCTCCTGGATCTGGACGTCTGTTTTCTTCTCCAGATTTGGACAAGTTTTCAGCTTTTATTTCCCCAGGTAAATTTTCTTCCCCCTTTTCTCTCCCTTCTCCTTCTGGGAGTCCTACAATATGAATGTTATTACTTTTGTTGAAGTCACGAGTTTTTAAAGTCCAGTCTCATGTTCCATAATTCTTCTTTCTGTCTTTTGTTAAGCTTCATTGTTTTCCATTCTCTTGTCTTTTCCATCACTAATTCATTCCCCTTCTTCTGTCCTGCTGTTTGTTGCATCAAATCTACTTATGCTATTTGTTGTTTGCTGTTTGTTACATTCCAATCTACTTATTACTCTCATTTCTTTTGTTTTGTTTTGTTTTGTTTTTTTCATTTCATTTCTGATTCATTGTTTTTTAACTCTTTTAACTCTGTGTTAAGTGTCCCCCAGATGCCTTCTATTCTTTTCTCAAGCCCGGTGAGTATCCTTATGATTGTTGCTTTAAATTCTCGATTAGGCGTGTTACTTATATATGTTTCACTTAGATTTATGGCCATGGTTTTAGTTTGTTTCTTTATTTGGGATAAATTCTTCCCTCTTGACATTTTGTCTAAGCTCTGCCTACTGTGTGTTAGAAAAATCTATTATGTCTCCTGCTCCTGAAAGTAAAGTTCTTATGAAAAAGAGGTCATGTAGTGTCTAGGTCAAGACACTTCAGGGATTGTCTCTGGTTTGTGCTTCATGTGTTCTGTTATGTTTTGATTGCTCTATCCTTGAAGCAAGTGGCTTTAAAAGGTTCCCTCTCTCTCTCTCTCTGTCTCTCTCTCTCTTTTTGCTGTAGGTAGCATGTGTGGAACCTTCATCTTGTAACACTCACAAAAATAAGGAATGGATTAATGGCTTAGAAGTAAGACAAAAAACTGTAAAATTTCTAGATGAAAATGTCAGGAAAAATCTCCTTCATTTTTTTTTAAGATTTTATTTATTTATTTATTTATTTATTTATTTATTTATTTATTTATTTGACAGAGAGAGAGAGATCACAAGTAGGCAGAGAGGCAGGCAGGGGGGGGGGGAAGCAGGCTCCCTGCTGAGCAGAGAGCCCGATATGGCTCTTGATCTCAGGGTCCTGAGATCATGACCTGAGCTGAAGGCAGCGGCTTTAATCCACCGAGCCACCCAGGTGCCCCAATTTCCTTCATTTTTGCACAATCTTTTTTTAGATATGTGTGATGAGAAAACAGGTATTTTGAGCTTCCACCAAGGCGTTTTTCATTATAACAACCTTGTTCACACTGAATCTAGGCATTTAGATAAGGAATCGATGTTAGGATTTCTGCCACAAGTTCCCACTTTGCTTGCTCGGCTGCATTTTAAAATAACCTTTTGGAGATGTGCCATGAATAGTGACATCTTCCCCAACCATGTTATAAGTAATAGTTTTTTGATGCCCTGCTATCTCCTGCTCATTTGTGACTGGGGATGAAAAACTGTCCTTTTCCCTAGCTCATTTCACTCCCTGTTTCTGGTTTCTGTCAGTAATAAATCATATAACTTTACTGCTTTTTTGTGAGCATATTATAACTGTGTTTTCAATCAAAATGACCCCAGTGTTTTATTGCCCCAAAGTGGGAGCTGGGATACTAAGAGACTTACCTGCTAACACTGTAAGTGGCTTATGTCTCCTCATTCAGCAGGCCACTGTTTGTATATTCTTAATTTATTACATGAACTACAGGTCTCTGACACAATAGAACATCAAACACAAGCAACCAAAGCAAAAATCAAGTGGGACTACATCAAATTAAAATATTTCTGCATAGCAAAAGAAAAAAACCAATAAAATGAATAACTACCTTACAGAATAAGAGAAAATGCTTATAACCTATCTATCTGATTAGAGGTTGATATCCAAAGTACATGTGGAGATCATAAAACTCAGTATCAAAAAACAAATAAAATACTTTAAAAATGGGTAGATGACTTAATTAAACAATTTTCCCAAGATATACAAATGGCTTACAAGTACTAAAAAGGTGTTCAACATCAGCAATCATCAACAAAATGCAAATCAAAACCACACTGAGATATTACCTCATACCTGGTAGAATGGCTTTTATAAAAAAAAAATTCTGGAATGGAAAGGATACGGAGAAAAAGGAACCCTTGTGCACTGTTTTTGGCTATATAAATTGGTACAGCCACTTTAAAAACAGTATAAAATTTCCCCCAAAATCTTAAGATAAAACTACCATATGCTTCAGAAATCTCACTTCGGAGTATTTATACAAAGGAAATACAATCACTGTTTCTAAGAGATGTCTGCATCTGTTCATTGCAGATTCATCTGCATCTGTTCATTGCAATAGCCAATATATGGAGATGACTTGTACCCACAAATAAACAAATGGAAAAAGAAAACACTGTGGGGGGGGATATTTTTCAACTATTAGAAAATAAGAAAATCCTGTCATGTATAACTACATGGATGGACCTTGAGGGCATTATGCTAAGTGAAATAAGTCAGAGAGAAAAACAAATACTTAATGTTTTTGCTTATATATGGAATGTAAAAACACTGAACTCCTGATGGTTACAAAGAGATGGGGGGGGTATGAAGAGAGGTTGTTCAAAGGGTATAAGCTTTCAGTTATAAAATGAATAAATTACATGGCACTAATGTGTAGCATATTGACTATAGTTAACAACACTGAATTTTATACTTGGGATTTGCTTTGAGAGTAAGTCTTAAACATACTCAACATGACAAAAAAATGGTAATTACATGAGGTGATGGATGTGTCTACTAACTTTTTGTAGTGTTACAGGATTTTTTTTCTCCGTTGGTCCCTATGGTCCTTGGCTACACTACTTTGAAGAATGAAGAGGTAGACCAGACAGAGTGGTGGGCAGCAAAGAAAGGTTTATTGAATGATATCAGAGTGATAGCACAAAGCTCCTGAGGAGGGAAGGGTTGCCATCAGGGTTTCTAAGTCTAGGGTTCTTTATGAGCTTGTTGACAGGTTGTTTTAATCTGATTAACTCTCCCTGTGCCTGTCATCCAATCAGGTTTTTGTCATCTATCACATGGAAAAGGGTGGGGGCTCCTTCGAGAGTGGGTATAAAATCCTTGTAAGGGTGGTTTCTTCTTAGAGTTGGGGGTGCTCCTTGTCCCCACCTGCCTTTTTTCCAATTATCCATCATTCCCCCCTCTGAAGAGGTAACCCTAACTACCATTGGGGGAAAAGGGCAATGACAAATCATAGCTACTTCCTGCTAGTCAGTGGCATTGGATGTGGTGGCAGTGAGGATTCATCTCAACCTAGCCTAACAAGGGGTCTCCTGCAGAAGTCTGATTTGATCTCCACGTGAGGCTCTACCTTTTGGAGTTTGATGACCTTTCTTCTGGAAGATACAAAGTGAATTAAAGTAATATTTAAGAAGACTTATCTGTGTCTTGTCACCTCAAGACTAGTTTGAGGCCCTCTCTGGGCTCACAGAGATATTTTGGTTCCTGGTTAGGCCCTATTGGTGATGAGGGTTTGACTCTGAAATGGTGGATCCAGGTTTCAAATTCAGGCACTTTGACTGCTGTTGGAGTGGCTAAAATCACTGTGTATGGGCCTTCCCAAACTGGCTCTAGAGAGGAGGATAAAGGAGGAGGAGGAGGTCTAATAAGCACTTAATCTGGGGTGAAATGGGACAGGATGGTTATTTTGGGCTGAGAGTTGGGAAGCTCCTGAAGAGCTTGTTGAAACCTTGCAAGAGGAATGACAGGATTCATCAGATCAAAGACTTCCTTGCTACCAGTAGGTCATTTACAAGGAAGGGTCTCCCATATAAGATCTCAAAGGGACTTAACTCCCTTTTCATGGGAGTCTTCTTAACTCAGAGTAAGGCAATAAAGAGTAGAGACACCTAATTTTGGCTTGTGTCTTGTGCTAGTTTTTTGAGGTGTCTTTTAATAATTTCATTAATCCTTTCTACTTTTCCTGAGGATTGAGGTCTCCAGACACAGTGTAAGTTATAATTCCTAAACCTTGGATATTCCCTCTGTTACTTGGGACTTGAAGGAGGGACCATTATCTCTCTGAAGGGACTGGGGGAATCCAAACTGAGGGATGATTTAATTTACTAGTGCCTTTATTACTTCTGAGGCTTTTTCAGTTCTACAGGGAAAAGCCTCAACCCAATGTGTGAGGTATCTACACAAACTAAGAGGTACTTGTACTCATGTATTTTAGTCATATGTGTGAAGTCCACTTGCCAATTTCCCCAGGGTAACTTCCTACTCTCTGTATGCCTCTGGGACTTGTGGATGGGAGAACAGGTTATTCCTCTGGCAAACTTCACACGTTCTTAAAATGTTTTTAATAGTCTTATCTAAATTTTTCCCTGTAAAGAGTTTGTGGGTCATTTGCAAGTTTTATCTCGACCTAAATGGAAGGTTTGGTGTAGGGTTTTTAGGACCTTCCATTGGTTAGTGGCTGGCAGGTGAAGCCTACCATTCTCTGCCTGGAGCCAGTCTGTAGACTGGGGAGTATATCACTGTTCTGTTGCCCATTGTCTTTACTCAACTGAATAACGGAGTCTTTCCTGGGTTATGAGCCATCCCAGTACAGGGGTGCAACCACAGGGGTAGTTGACCTGGTGGCCAATTTTGCTGCAACATTGGCCAATCTATTCCCTTTGGAAATTTCATCAATTTCTTTTTGCTGCCCCTTGCAATGTATAACTGCTACTTCTAGGGGTTGATGCACAGCCTGTAGAAGCTGTGTGATTTCCTGATGATACTTGAGAGAACCTGAAGCAGTTAGAAAATGTCTCTTTTTTCATATTGTACCATGGGTGTGTAAAACCAGGAAGGCATATTTGGAGTCAGTATATGTGTTGGCTCTTAAAAGAGTCTAAAGCTTGGGTGAGGGCCCTCAGATCGGCCAGTTGGGCACTTGACCCAGCTGGGAGAAGGTTACTCTCTATTGTTTAATACAAAGAGACCAAGGTATATCCAGCCTTTCTGGTGCCCTATTCAACAAACGAGCTCCCATCAGAAAATAAAGTCCATTCTGGATTTTCTATTCGGATTTCTTTTAAGTCTTGCTGGGCAGTATATGTTTTGGTTATGATTTGCTGACAGTCATGCTCTGGCCCTGTGCCTTCTTCTAGAAGGAAGGTGGCAGTATTTAAAGTAGAATAAGTTTTTATTTGCATTACTGGACCTTCTGGGAAGAATGCCTGGTATGGCAGAAGACAGCTGTCCGAGAGCCAGTGACTGTTATCAGTTAATAGGAGGACTTGGATATTATGAGGGGTGTAGACAGTATGATCCTGTCCCAGAGGTACTTTTGTAGCTTTGGGAATCAAGATGGCAGCTGCTGCCACTGCCCTAAGGCAGGCCGGCCAGCCATAGGCCACTAGATCTAGTTCTTTGCTTAAATATCCTGCTGGCTATTGAGCTGGCCCTTGGGCCTGGATTAGGACACCAAGGCCATGCCCTTTCTTTTTGTCATATTACAAGTTGTAAACCTTTCCAGTAGGAAGACTTAAACCTGGGGCACTGAGCAATGCTCTCTTGAGATTTTTATCCTGGTATCCATAAACGACAGTACTCTGTTATGCCCCAAAACCTCTTAACTGTTTTAGAGTCTTAGAGGGTAAGAAGCAATAGACTGAATCTTATCTTCTCCCAGTCTCATCCACTCTGAAAGACCAAGTCCAGATACTGGACAGATGTCTCACATAATTGTGCCTTGGGATGAGAAACCTTATAACCCTCTTATACCTAGGAAGTTGAGAAGTTTCTGAGTACTGATTTGAATGCTTTGCTCAGAGGAGGCAAATAACAGGAGATCATCCACATGTTGTAACAGGACACAGTTCTCAGCTGAAAAATCTGTGTGACCTCAGGACAGGGCTTGTCCAAATAAACGGGGGCTATCTCGGAATCCCTTGGGCAAGACTGTCCATGTTAGTTGGGTGGTTGGATTAGTAAGGTCCTCAAATGCAAACAGAAACTGAGAACCTGGTTGAAATGGAGTACAAAAGAAAGCATATTTTAAGTCTAACACTGTGAAACAACTGGTGTCTTCAGGGATTTGAGCTAAGAGGTTGTAAGGGTTTGGAACCATGGTATGAATTAGGACTACAGCTCCATTGATAATGAAGAGGTCTAGTACCAATCTCCACTCCCCATTAAGTTTTTGTACCTCCAGAATCAGAGTGTTACATGGGCTGTTACATTCTTTTAAGAGCCCTTGCTGTTTTAAATTATTTATGATTTTTATTAGGCCTTCCCCTGCCTCTGGTTTCAGAGGGTATTGTTTCTGGCAAGGGAAAGTTGTGGAGTCTTTAAGGTGTATGGGAAAGAGCACTGCAGTTAAGGCCCAACCTAACTTCTCCCTGAGTTGCCCAGACCTGAACATTGATATCAGCCTGTATTAAGGGGAGGTAATTGCTAGTTTGCCCAGGGGCTATTAATATGAGGGTTCTTAAATTAGCCATAATATCTCTACCTAAGAGAGGTGTGGGGCTCTCAGGCATTATTATTAAGAGTGAGAGAAAATTAGATCTTGTCTCAGCTAGGTGAGATGCATCTCAGCGGGTGAGAAAAAATTAGGTTATGAGTTGTCCAGTGACACTCTTAACAAACTGTGGTAGGACAGTTGGCCTGGGGTTGAAAGTAGAACAGAAAAGGTAGCTCCAGTATCCAGAAGGAAATCAACTGGTTTTTCCTTCTTTTTCCAAAATTACCCAAGGCTCTGGGTTCTCTATGGTGAGCTGTTTTGGAGGAGACACTGCATAGAGCCCCAGGCCCCATCAGTCTCAATCAGGAGTGCTGGCCACCTGAGCCCTTGTAGACTGAGGTCCCTGAGGGCATTCAGATTTCCAAGTTCCCTTTCTACAAATAGGACAAGAGTTATGGGGTCTTGATTTTTGCCGTTGTGGGCATTCTCACTTCCAAGGTCCCAGGGAGCCACAGAGTTGGCATGTGATGCCAGAGCCTTGGGGGGCTGAGCTGGCAATGCCATGTAAGGCCACAACCAAAGCCTCAGACTTCCTCTTTAGCTTCTGTTCCTTACTTTCCTCTTGGTCCTGATCATAAAAGACCCATTGGCAGCTCATTAGAGCTCTTCTAGTATTCCCTTGGGGCCAGCAGGTAGCTTTTGCAGTTGTTTTTTTTTTTTTCTGTATATCTGGGCTGATTGGGTCTTCAAGAATGATTTTGGCCTTGGGAGAACTGGGGGAGATAGCTGTGTATTTAATGAGAGCCTCTCTCAATCTTTCTAAGAAAATTTTTGGTGTTTTCTTCCTGAGGTTGGGTTGACAGCTAGCACCATACTTACCAACAGACCCAAAAATAGCCTTTGCCAGAGATTTTGAAAGCTATCTTTTTTAAAAAAAAAAAAAAAAAAAAGATTTATTTATTTGTCAGAGAGAGAGAGAGACCACAAGCAGGCAGAGGCAGAGAGAGAAGCAGGCTCCCTGATGAGCAAGGAGCCCGATGCGGGACTCAATCCCAGGACCGTGGGATCATGACCAGAGCTGAAGGCAGCCGCTTAACCAATTGAGCCACCCAGGCATCCCTTGAAAGCTATCTTTTTTTTTTTCCTCCCAAATTATTTTTTCACTATTACAAGATTAATTGTTCATGCACCACACCCAGTGCTCCATG
>JAQQSY010005797.1:0-11430 GCA_028646535.1 Procyon lotor | reverse complement strand
GGGCAAGACTGTTGCCAAGAGGATTAATGCATATTAAGCACTCAAGGAGCAGAAATAGCTGCCTGCATGGTGTGAAGGAAAATGATCAGAACAAGAGGGAAGCAGAAGAGAAAGGTTCTTGGTTTCAACGGAAGCTCCACCCTTTTCCGCCCAGAGAAACACACTTTGTGAGAACCAATGGAAGGGAGCCTGAGCTCCTGGAACCCACTCCCTATGAATTCACAGCATGATAAGTATTAAAAAAATAGAAGACCTCAAGACAGTAAAAAAAAAAAAAGAAAAAGAAAAAAAAATTGACAATATAAAACATTTATAACTTTCATCCTATAATTTCTGTGCATCTATCCTAGTGAAATATTTTAAGTAAGAAAGAAACCATGATTACAAAACCAAATATATTCATAACAATGGTTTTAAGTAGTAGAAGAATATAAATAATATAAATCCAATAAGAGAACAATGTTACATTAACTACAATATATGCACTTGATAGAAAATTATGCTATTAATGAAGGATAGTGGGAAGAAAGACAAACAGGGACAAGGGACCCCGTCCTAAGAGAGAAACTACCCTTAAAAGGAAAAGAACCCATCTGTTATTCTAGGCTTTTTACTTACTTTACCCCAGCTTTGAGTCTCCCTTTGGTGGGGACTTACAACCTAAATGTGACAGAAAGGAATGGAATGGCTTTCAGAGTCCTAACCCAGGCCTAAGGATCAGTTCAGTAGCCAATGGGATATTTAAACAAAGAGCTTGATCTGGTGGCCAGTGGCTGGTCAGCATGTCTGAGGGCAGCACTGTCCACTTGATCCCTGAGACTACAAAATACCACACTGGAAGGAGCTCTTCACCTTTTCCCACGAGATTAGTAAAGGACAAACAATTGATTGGGTGGGATAGGTACCTGGAGGGTTAATCAGATTAAAAGAGCCTATAAAACTCCCCAGGTTTAAACCCCAAATGGGCAACCCTCTTGGGCTCCCTCCATCTACGGGATCTTTGTACTGTCACTCAATAAGCTTTGCTTTGCTGTCCACCACTCTTTGTCTGGTCTACCTCTTCATCTTCAGTGTGACCAAGAACAGGGAATGCTAAAAGAAAAGAAATCCTGCAACACTATCATCCAAAAGGTGTTTTCAAATAATATGTACCAGCATAGAAAAATATTTGTTGATAAATGGAGACTTTCTTTGAGATGTGTAGTTCAAATAGCCAAAATATTTTAAAAGGAATTCTAGTAATTTACTTGGCTCTCCTCTAACTTTACTAGGTGCACCTGGGTGGCTCAGTGGATTAAAGCCTCTGCCTTCAGCTCAGGTCAGGATCCCAGGGTCCTGGGATCAAGTCCCGCATCGGGCTCTCTGCTCAGCAGGGAGCCTGCTTCCCCTCTCTCTCTGCCGGCCTCTCTGCCTACTTGTGATCTCTCTCTGTCAAATAAATAAAAATCTTAAAAAAAAATAAAATTGTTACTAAACTCGGTTGATACATTCCACCAGCACTTCTCACATTTCTTCTTCTCCCCTTTACATTTTCTGTAATCCGACGTTACTCTGGAGCCACTTGTTGGCAAACCACACTCAATATTCTCTTCCCTTTTCCTCAGCTGCTTTCCCTTTCTCTCCATCACCTCTGTTTTATTTTCATTATTTTAAAGATTTTATTTATTTGACACGGGGCGGGGGGGGGGGGGGGGTAGGTGGAGAGCAAGCACAAGCAGGGAGGGCCACAGGCAGAGGGAGAAGCAGGCTCCTGACTGAGCAGGGAGCCCAATGCAGGACTCAATCCCAGGACCTGGGATCATGACCTGAGCTGAAGGCAGATGCCCAACTGACTGAGCCACCCAAGCATCCCTCCACACCTCTATTTTAAATGACTCTAGTCAATTAGCTTTTCCTTTTCTTCCCACCCTTCACAATCTTGAATTTTGCATCTCAAAGGTCCTTCAATCCAGCCTAGCAGAGTGACCTTTTCTCTGGAGGAAGAGTGTGGGAAGCTGGAATGAGGGGGCCAAAAAAAGCATTCAGCATTTGCATATTTGCATTCTATCTTTTGGCAGAGAGATGGTCATTTCCACATTAAGAATTTTTTATCCTGTTGAATTATGAACAGGCTAACAGAACTCTGGGTACCAAATATTGAAACTTGGTATTCAAATATTATCAAACTAGGTTTTGGTTTCAGTGTATCAGCTTAACCATATTCCCGTCAGAAATTCATCATCTGTATCTTCATTAACATTTGGTATTTCTTCATCTCTTTCTTCATGTGAAATTAAGAAAAATTGTTTTAAGTTACTGTTAAACACTTAAATTAATAGTAACCTAAATGGAAGTGTTAAAATAAAAAGGACTACAAGATTCTCCCAGACAGGAGGGCCAGGATTTTGCTGTAAAAATAAAGACTTCTATTTGAACTATGTTCTAGGATCCTGCCAATCCCCTGATAGTTTATATAAGTATGACGTATATCCTAGTTACACTGAGGGGCCAGAGTGACAAGAAGTAGCCAGTTAATAGGGAATAGGTCAAGAGGAAGGAAAACAAGTAAAGGCTTAAAACTGCTTCCTTGTTTTTGATTTTTTTAAAAAATTTCCATTTCTAAATATAATGATACTACTAGAGCCCTGCTGCTCTCTTTGATTAAATGAGAAAAGATTAATTGCTACACTTTGCACCTCACTTGATACTTCCTGTAATATCCTGTTTTCTGTTAACTACTTGATAATTCAATTAAAAATCAGCAGAATTATAAGTAAGTGAGATGAAGTCTCATGAGGTCTTGGATTTACTTTAAAATACTTTAGCAACAAAAAGAAAGTAAAGGAGGGTAGATGAATCTAATACGACAAAATATAATTTTTAAATCTGGGTGTAACATGTATTAATAGGTTCAGTGTATCAGCCTCTTCACTTTTGTGAGTGTTAAAAATTTGCATAAGATTAAAATCAAGGGCGCCTGGGTGGCTCAGGCTAAGCTTCTGCCTTTGGCTCAGGTCATGATCCCAGGGTTCTGTGATCGAGTCCCTCATCGCGCTCCCTGCGTAGTAGGGAGTCTGCTTATCCCTCTCCCATTCCCCCTGTATTCTCTCTCTTTCTCTGTCAAATAAATAAATAAAATATTTTTTAAAAAAAGATTAAAATCAATGGTTACATTGAAGGCAATCAAGCACTTAGCTTTAAAGAATAAAGTTTCATGTTCTACCAATGAAGAATTTATTTGGTTGCAACTTAATTTATCCAGAATAGTATTGAAAATTTCTGATACCTGAAAATTTTCTAACTCTCTAAAGACGAAAAAAAAAAAACAAACTATTCAATGATAAATATCAGATTCAAGACATTTTGACATTCAGGGGCGCCTGGTTGGCTCAGTGGGTTAAAGCCTCTGCCTTTGGCTCAGGTCATGATCTCAGGGTCCTAGGATCGAGCCCCGCATTGGGCTCTCTGCTCAGTGGGGAGTCTGCTTCCCCCTCTCTCTCTGCCTGCCTCTCTGCCTACTTGTGATCTCTCTCTCTCTCTGTCAAATAAAAAAATCTTAAAAAAAAATAATAATTTTGACATTCAGCATACTTAACAGTAACACCAATTTATACTTGTCACAAGTGAAAAATCCAAATGCTCCTGATACTCAGATTCTTCCCCCTTTCCCACCTCCCACCTCACCCCTCTTCTTGTATTTTAGTCTTGGATTTAGCATTAAACACCCTTTTATTTTATTTTATTGCTCTTATTGATTTACTTGAATGAAAAATAAGCTACATCACGTCCAAGAGAAAAAGACTCTTGGATCAAAAAGAATTTTAGAAGAACTAGGACAAATAGTAAGAGTGGTGGTAAATAAAGAGAAACGGTTTCAAGTCCTCTACTATGGACCAAGGCAGTATTATGGATACTTTACATACAGCAGAGTAAGACACATTTTGATATTGTTTGCAAGAAATGCTTGTTATTTATTTCTTGAGGAATCGCTAGAATGGCCTTATTCTTTATTCAAATGTCAGGGAGGCAGAGATCTTTAATGAGGATGTAATGCTCTGTGATAACAGTAGAGCAAATATCTTTCATTGCTTCATCAAGTCTGTCACTCAATGTGACTCCTGAAATGTAAACTTGGTTACTTAGGACAGAAGTAGATGAATTTACATAAAGGGCTGAGGACCTTCTGGGAGAAAATAAATCTTAAATATTCTCTTTGGGGGATATCCTAGCTCCTCTTCTCTGATATACAAAATTAGAGAATGCTACTGGAATGGAGAAGGCAGGCTTCATTCATCCAAGAGCCAGTGGTAGGGATAGATAGCATGTCTTCTAAAATACATTTAATGTAGAGAAAGGAGTTTTATCTAGACTAGCAGCTGTAACTCATGACACAAAAGTAATACATAAGTAAGTAGAGTAAGGGGCACCTGACTAGCTCAGTCAGTGGAGCATGTGACTCTAGATCTCAAGGTCATGAGTTCAAGCTCCACATTGGGTGTGGAGCTTACTTTAAAAAAAGAAAGAAGTAGAGTAATAAACATATTTATACTGTTTACACATAAAGCATTAATTGTTACTCAATATCCTTTCCTCGAATAAAACAAAACTTTTCCTCTCTTTGGATTTTCCCATCCTTCACCATCTACTGCATTGAAATTATCTGGAAATTCAGCTCTAAATTACTTTTTTACACCATACTTCTACTTTCTCCAGAAAATTACCTATGTATAAACTAATGTTCCTTGTATTTTAACCAACTGAGCCACCCAGGCATCCCCTGTTCCTTGTATTTTAAAATTAAAAGAAAATAATTTGAAGTCTGTCATAGTGGACAAAGTAAGAGGTATTCAAATTTCATACAATTTGCTCTATGGCCCCCAAGTACCTCATCCTAAACCCTGACTTAGTTCCCAACTTGCTTCCCTATCTAAACAGATCTCACCCTTGATTTCCCATGCAAGGCCTCATTTTCCCCTTAAAAGGTCACCAAGCATCTCACCTCACAGAGATACTTTTCTGCCTCTGAATTCCTATTACCTTTACTATTCATATACATATATATATATATAAACTACAATGGAACTTATTTGAGAGCAATGACTGTGTTCTAGATCTCTCTCTACTCTTCAAAGGGCTTACTGTGGTATTTTAGATACAGGCAGACGTTAGACTAAAACTCTAATTTAGTCAGAACACACAAGTTCTTCCCCTACATCTCCTTGGTTCTTTTTAGCTTAGTAACCGTCACGGACAACTGAATGTTGAGTCTTCGGGCTTTTATTGGTCTACCTAGCAACCAGGAGGGTTCCCAAGGATACAAACCCTGAAGATACATGCTTTTGAAATGGTAATGAATGGAACTAAGGAGATAGTCTTAAAACAGAGTACATTTCCGTATAAACTGAAATCATATGTCAATATTAGAACTACTGTATAATTAACTGTGGCTTTGTGTCTCAGTAGGAGCTATGATTGCCCTCTTTATAATCAAACATTTTATTTTAGTCATATCAAGCAAACATCTCTAACTTTTATAAAATGAAATAATGAAGACTGACTAGAGGAATACCAAGAACAATATTACAACCAACCATGTGCACATAAGGCAGGTTTAACAAATACTAACATTCAGCCATCTTTCCTAAGAAATAAAACATTGTAGAGACAAAGCCCTCTTGCCTTGTTTTCTTTTCTCTTTCCCCAGAAGAACAGCTATCCTAAAGTTGATATGTATATTCTTCTTCTCCATGTTTGTATATTTTACTATACATGTATATACCCATTAACGCTGCATAACATTATTCTCCAAGCTTACAAATATTACACAAATGTTATATCATACATAGTATTCTGCAAACTTTTTAAATTAGAAATTATGTGTTTGAGACTTAAGGATACAGATATATGCAGTGGATTCCCTTAAATTGCTGCATACGATTCCATAGGATATTCCATAATATACAATTTGCTTACCTATTCTCTTATTGAAAAGCTTTTAGATTATTTCCAGTTGGGGGGGGCGTTGGGTTGGCTCAATAGGTAGAGCATAGGACTCTTGATCTCAGGGGTGTGAGTTTGAACCCCATGTTGGGCATAGAGCTTATTTAAAAAAAAAGATTGGGGTGCCTGGGTGGTTCAGTTGGTTAAGTGTCTGATTCTTGGTTTCAGCTCAGGTCATGATCTCATGGATCATGGGATCAAGCCCCTTTGGGCTCTGCGCTCAGAGGGGAGTCTGCTTGAAGATTGTCTCCTTCTGTCCCTCCCCACACACATGTGCATGTCCACTCTCTCTCTTTCTCTCTCTCTCAAATAAATAAATCTTTAAGAAAAAAGATTCTTTCCAGTTTTTTGGAAATTAAATCGAAAGAGCAGGAGTGAATGAATATCTTTGTACCTGACTTGACATGTGTGAGAATCCTTTTAGTGTAAATATTTGAACATGAAATAATGGTAATATGATAAATCATTACAGATTTTCTGATGGTAGATAGACCATGCTTATGTTCATGAAATAAATCTTATTTGACTTTTTTCAGGTTTTATCTATGACTTTGGCTCTGCATTCATAAGTGAGGTTTGTCAGCAGGGAAGAATATCCAATGGAAAAAAGACAGTCTCTTCAACACATGGTGTTGGGAAAAGTGGACAGCCATATGCAGAAGAATGAAACTGGATTATTTTACACCACACACAAAAATAGACTCAAAATGGATGAAAGACCTCAATGTGAGACAGGATTCCATCAAAAATCCTTGAGGAGAACACAAGCAACAACCTCTTCAACCTCAGCCACAGCAACTTCTTCCTAGAAACATTGCCAAAGGCAAGGGAAGCACGGGCAAAAATGAACTATTGGGACTTCATCGAGATAAAAATCTTTTGCACAGCAAACAGTCAACAAAACCAAAAGACAACCAACAGAATGGGAGAAGATATTTGCAAATGACAGATCAAATAAAGGGCTAGTATCCAAAATCTATAAAGAACTTATCAAACTCAACACTCAAAGAATAGTCCAGACAAGCAATGGGCAAAAGACGTGAATATACATTTCTGCAAAGAAGACATCCAAATGTCCAACAGACACATGAAAAAGTGTTCAACATCACTCAGCATCAGAGAAATACAAATCAAAACCACAGTGAGATACCACCTCATACCAGTCAGAATGGCTAAAATTAACCAGTCAGAAAACGACAGATGTTGGTGAGGATGCGGAGAAGGGGGAACCCTCTTACACAGTTGTTGGGAATGCAATCTGAAAGCCATTCTGGAATTCTGTATGGAGGCTCCTCAGAAAGTTGAATATACAGCTACCCTATGACCCAGCAATTGCACTACTGGGTATTTACCCCAAAGATACAAATGTAGTGATCTGAAGGGGCATATGCACCCCCATGTTTATAGCAGCATTGTCCACAATAGCCAAACTATGGAAAGAGCCCAGATGTCCATCAACAGACAAATGGATAAAGAAGATGTGGTACACACACACATACACACACACACACACACACACACACACACACACAGGGATATTATACAGCCATCAAAAATGAAAAATTTGCCATTTGCAATGACGTGGATGGAACTAGAGGGTATTATGCTAAGCGAAATAAATTAATCAGAGAAAGACAATTATCATATGATCTCACTGATATGAGGAATTTGAGAAACAAGACAGAGGATCATAGGGGAAAGGAGGGAAAATGACACAAGACTAAACCAGAGAGAGAGAGAGATAAACCATAAGAGACTCTTAATCTCAGGAAACAAACTGAGGGTTGCTAGGGGGTGGGTAAGTATTATAGAGCCTTCTAAAATACTTCGGGGAGCTTTCCCTCTCTTACTTTTTCTAAAACAATTTGATTACAACACAATTTATCTCACACTTAGAAACACTGAAGTATTCTTTGTTGTGTTGATATTTAAGATTTTTCAAATACTTTTTCAATAAATATTAGAAAGGTAATTTTCTCAGAACATTATCCATTTCATTATATGTTTATATTAATTGAGATAAGTGGGACATATTTCCCCTAAGATTTTAACAATTTAAACTGTATCTATAGTTATACTCTCTTTTCACTCAAATATTATTTTTATATCTTTTCTTTATTTTTCTTTTTCACTAAATGCAAACTATTTTATTAATTTCTTTAAATATTCAGCTTCTCATTTTGTTTATCTGCTTTTTCTCCTTTTTCATTATTTTCTACTCTTATTATTAGTTCTTTCTATTCTCTTTGGCATACTTTATTATTCTTTTTGTAAATATTCCATGTGTACTTAAAACATATACATATTTTCTGATTGTTGTTTGTAGGTATACTTAAAAACATGTTCAATTGTATTTCTCAGGGGCGCCTGGGTGGCTCAGTGGGTTAAAGCCTCTGCCTTTGGCCCAGGTCATGATCTCAGGGTCCTGGGATCCAGCCCTGCATCGCGCTTTCTGCTCAGCAGGGAGCCTGCTTCCTCCTCTCTCTCTGCCTGCCTCTCTGCCTACTTGCGATCTCTCTCTGTCTCTCTGCCAAATAAATAAATAAATCTTTAAAAATATGTATTACTCAAATGTTCTATATCCTTTCAAATAATTAGTCTGATTCTTGAGTTCTGGTAGAGTTATTGGAGATTTGACAGTTTTTCCTTGAAACTATATTGCTAGGAATATACCAATTCATCACTATTATAACTCAATGAGTTGATCCTTTCTCATTATGCAGCATTCATTTTTAACTGTATCGATTTTTTTGCCTTACACTTGTATTCGCTGTTAATGTTTCTATATTATCCTTCTTTTGTGTAGTTTTAAATTTACTTGATATTTCCTTGTTTAATTTTTTTCACCATTTTATTTTCAGCCTTGTCATGTTGCTTCCCTTTTGAGATGTCTCTTTTAAGCAGCATATATTTGTATTTTAGGAATTTTATTTGAAGATTTTATTTATTTATTTGACAGAGAGAGAGAGAGAGAGAGAGATCACAAGTAGGCAGAGAGGCAGGCAGAGAGAGAGGGGGAAGCAGGCTCCCTGCCGAGAAGAGAGCCCAACGCGGGGCTCGATCCCAAGACCCTGAGATCACGAACTGAGCCGAAGGCAGAGGCCTCAACCCGCTGAGCCACCCAGGCGCCCCTATTTTAGGAATTTCTATTTTGAAATAATTTCAGACTTGCAAATAGTTGCAAAATAGTACAAAGTATTCTTATATACCTTTCACATAGCTTCCCCCCAAGTATTTACATTTCAATTAGCAATAATCGCGCCTCGGATAAACCTCATAGGCTACGATACTGCCACTGCGCAAAGCTAGTATTTACATTTCAAATAGGTACAATACAATGATCAAAATCAGGAACGTAACATCAATACAATACTATTAATTAATATGATATACTTAAATTTTGCCAATTGTCCACTCATGTCATTTTATTTAGCCTCAGCACAATCCAGGACATCGTCAAGTCTCCTTATCCTTCTTTAATCCTGACAGTTTTTCAGTCTTTCTTTGTATTTCATGACCTTGACAGTTTTGAAGAGTACTGCAGAGTTATTTTACAGAATGCCCTCAGTTTGGGTTTATCTAGTCTTTCCTTATGATGACACTCAAAATACTTTTTTTAAGATTTTATTTGTTTGTCAGAGAGAGAGAATGAAAGAGAGAGCACAAGCAGGGAGAGCTGCAGGCAGAGGGGGAGCAGGCTCCTTGCCCAGCAAGGAGCCCAATATGGGACTCAATCTCAGGACCCTGGGATCGTGACCTGAGTGGAAGGCAGACGCTTTACAAACTGAGCCACCCAGGCATCCCAAATGTATTTTTTTAAAAAAGATTTAATTTATTTATTTGACAGAGAGAGAGAGAGAGATCACAAGTAGGCAGAGAGGCAGGCAGAGAGAGAGGGGGAAGCAGGCTCCCTGCTGAGCAGAGGGCCCCATGTGGGGCTCGGTCCCGGGACCCTGAGATCATGACCTGAGCCGAAGGCAGAGGCTTTAACCCACTGAACAACCCAGGTGCCAGTATTTTTTTCTCATTGAGGTAAAATTGGTATATAATATTATATAAGTTTCAGGTATAAAGCACTATAATTCAATATTTATATACACTACAAAGTGATCACCACCACAAGCATAGTTACCATCTATCACCGTACAGTTAAGCTCCTCACCCACTTCACTTACCCCCAATCCCCTTCCCCTCTGGTAACCACCAATATCTAGGAATTTGTTTTTGTTATGTTTTGTTTGTTTTGTTTTTTGGTTTCACATATAAGTAAAATCATATATTTGTCTTTCTTCATCTGGCTTATTTCACATAGCATAATATATGCAAGGTCCATTTATGTTGTCACAAATGGCAAGATTTTATTCTTTCTTATGGCTGAGTATTATCCCATTGTATATATACATCTTCTTGATTCATTCATCTATTGATAGACACTTAGTTTGTTTTCATATCTCAGCTCTGATAAATAACACTGGAATAAACCTAGGAGTGCGTGTATCTTTTCTAATTAGTGTTTTCATATTTTTTTTTTATAAATCCCCAGAAGTGGAAGAGCTGAATCACATGGTGGTTCTCTTTTAATTTTTTGAGCAATTTCCCTACTGTTTTCCATTGTGACTGCACCAGTTTACATTCCCAGCAGTATACAAGTCTTCCTTTATCTCCACTTCTTCTCCAACACTTGTTATTTCTTGCCTTCCTGATTTTTTTTTAAGATTTTATTTATTTATTTGAGAGAGAGAGAGCTCACAAGCTGGGAGGGAAGGGGATGGGTAAAGGGAGAAGGACAAGCAGACTGCCCCCCTGAGCAGGGAGCCTGATGTGGGGCTCACTTCCAGAACCCTAAGATTATGACCTGAACCAAAGGGAGACGCTTAACCAACTGAGCCATCTGTGCACCCTGATAATAGCCATTCTAACAGGTGTGATCAAATTATTTACTTTTGAGAAGAATATAGTATAAGCGATGTTTTGTCCACCTCAAGCATCATATCAGAAAAAGCATAATGTTGATATCTCTCTAGTTTCTAGGTTAAGATAATGTCCGCTGGGTTTCTCCACCATAAAATTATTTTTCTCTTCATAATTAATAAGTATCTTATGGGGAAATACTTTAAGACTATGTAAATATCTGTTTCTCAGCATATATTTGCCTACTAATTTTAATATCCATTGATGACACTTGTGGAAAACAATTATTACTATAGTGTTTGCCAAGTGGTTATTTTCTATTTGCATCATTCTTTGTACATTTATCAATTAAACTTTTACTATAAAGAAGAGCTTTCCCTCTACCTATGGAATGAGAAAGATATTCGGTCTTTGTTCCCAGTTCCTGGCACAGAGCTCCTTAAACCTCTGGAAGTTCTTGAGTGATAAAAGCAATACAAATGTCTTTTGTCCTGATAAAGATGAGTCTTGGCCAGGAAATGACAGATGTTGGCGAGGATG
>JAQQSY010005796.1:0-11431 GCA_028646535.1 Procyon lotor | reverse complement strand
GGAGAAGATATTTGCCAATGACATATCAGATAAAGGGCTAGTATCCAAAATCTATAAAAAACTTCTCAAACTCAACACCCAAAGAACCAATAATCTGATCAAGAAATGGGCAGAAGATATGAACAGACATTTCTGCAAAGAGGACATCCAAATGGCCAACAGACACATAAAAAAGTGCTCCACATCACTCAGCATCAGAGAAATACAAATCAAAACCACAGTAAGATACCACCTCACACCAGTCAGAATGGCTAAAATTAGCAAGTCAGGAAATGACAGATGTTGGTGAGGATGTGGAGAAAGGGGAACCCTCCTACACTGTTGGTGGGAATGCAAGCTGGTCCAGCCACTCTGGAGAACAGTATGGAGGTTCCTCAAAAAGTTGAAAATAGGGGCGCCTGGGTGGTTCAGTCGTTAAGCGTCTGCCTTTGGCTCAGGTCATGATCCCAGGGTCCTGGGATTGAGCCCCACATCGGGCTCCTTGCTCGGCAGGAAGCCTGCTTCTCCTGCTTCTATTCCTTCTGCTTGTGTTCCCTCTCTCGCTGTGTTTCTCACTGTCCGATAAATAAAATCTTTAAAAAAAAAAAAAAAAGGTTGAAAATAGAGTTACCCTATGCTCCAGCAATCCCACTACTGGGTATTTACCCTAGAGATACAACCGTCATGACCAAAGGGGCATGTGCACCTGAATGTTTAGAGCAGCAATGCCCACAATAGCCAAACTATGGAAAGACCCTAGATGCCCATCAACAGATGAATGGATAAAGAAGATGTGGTATATATATACAATGGAATACTATGCAGCCATCAAGAGAAACGAAATCTGGCCATTTGCAATGACGTGGATGGAACTGGAGGGTATTATGCTAAGCGAAATAAGTCAGTCAGAAAAAGAAAATTATCACATAATCTCTCTGATATGAAGAATTTGAGAGGCAAGGCAAGAGTTTTTGGGGGGTGGGGAAGATAAATGAAACAGGAACGGATGGGGAGGGAGACAAACCATAAGAGACTCCTAGACTCACAAAACGAACTAAGGGTGGCTGGGAGGCAGGGGGGTAGGGATAAGGTGTCTGGGTTGTGGACATTGGGGAGGATATGTGCTATGGTAAGTGCTGTGAAATGTGTAAGCCTGACGATTCACAGACATGTACCCTGGGGCAAATAATACATTATATGTTAATAAAAATTAAAAAAATAAATAAAGAATAAAATTAGTGAGTCCTAGTTTGTCTTATCACTGAAATTTTTTTGACTGGGGTATCTAGAAACATAGATCTCCATGTCTTCAGAAACAGTTCAAATCCTTATACAATATTAGCTTATACAAATGAATTTTAAACAGATTACCCTCTTATCAGTAAGCCTGACTTCAACTATTACTTTGCTCTTGATAAAAGCATATGTATATATGGGGAGGGAGGAGGTGGATGGGTGTTTGTGTGTGTGGCTGTGTATGTGTGTGTGTGTATGTGTGTGAGAGAGAGATACCAGAAATATCACAGAATTTTGGATTTGCATTCATGTAAATACAAACTCCTGGTCAGCACTGATTCATCCTGGACCCAGAATGTGGGATTTTTGTTTTGTTTTATTTTGTTTTTAAGATTTATTTATTTGTTTTTAGAGAGAGAGAGCAAACAGGAGGAGGGACAGAGGGAAAGAGAGACAGAGAAGCAGACTCCCCACTGAGTGTGGAGCCTGACTTGGGGCTTGATCTCACAACTCTGAGATCATGACCTGAGCCAATATCAAGAGTCAGATGCTTAACTGACTGAGCCATCCAGGTACCCCAGAACTTGTGTTTTAAACTCCACTCATGAAAATGCCTTCAGGCATGAAAAATGCCTGATTTATATCTTGTCCATAGACAAATGTATCAACTTTTAATCTCATTTATATCATTTTGAATGCTTTTAAAAATATTTTATATTCCATGTTTAAATGTTTAAAGTATAAATTCAAATTGCTACCTTGATCAGAAACTAACAGTTCTTATTTAGTTACATTTGTGATTAAGCCTGGCCACCAAGACATTGTCTTGATAGTCATTAAACTGTTCAATAAAGGATGAGCTATAAAAATACTCATAGAAAAGAATAATTTTTAACATAGCTGTAGAGAGATTATATTTTATCTCATGTTTATCATTTTGAGTGTTTATCATTTTATCATAGCTTCTTCATTCTATTATTTGGTCTGAGAAAGCCAGAATCCTGAACGATAGCTGTGTGACCTTGGCAATGTCATATAATCCCTTTGATCCTTTGCTACCAAGGACAAGGACCATTTAAACACTTTATCTACAATGCTGTTGTGAAAAATAAATGAGAGAATTAGGTAAAAATACCCGCAGCTTGTCAACAGTAAATACAAGATAACTAAAGTTGTCATTGTAACTAAAGCTGTCATTGTAACTACTAGCAAGCTTCAAGATTATAACGGAGTGAAGTGATTTTTTCTCATAGAACAGGAATGATCTTGTTTCTTTTCAATCCGTTGGTATGGATCACAGGGGTTACAAACTCATATTCTTAAAGAAAGAAGACACTAATAAATTTTGTGAAATGGAAGAATGTCTGGTTATAGACAATAGTAGAGTTCTACAAATAAGATTGCATGTTCCAGAGAGGTATTTACTTTTCATATTTATTGGAACATGGCTGAAGGAAAGCCTGTCTTCAGACATTTAGCTTGAGATCTGGTTTACAGAGGTAGTCTCAAAGTGTGTTCATTCAATAAATATTTTGCTTTAAAACTATGGCGATATATAAACCAACAAAATTGAACTTGTAATAATTTTAGTTTCCTCACAACATTGCTACTTATATTTTCAATCCTATTCTTCTGTACCTTTCTTTTATTTTTGACACTTGCTTTTCTACTGTAAAGATCCACAAAGTGTTCACTATTTATTCTTCCTATTTAATAATTATTGATGTACTCTAGCAATGTTATTTTGAGGGTGTATTTAGAAGAGTGAAGGGTCAATGCCAATAAGCAACATAAGAGAACAACAAATTAAAGGACTTGAAAATTTGGCATGGGCATGTGCGAAAGAGTTCCTTCCATGAGCATGAAAGCCAGAGAATTTAGTGAATGAACCAATGGATTCAATAGTCTGTAAAGGATTTGAAATATTTGAAGTTAGGATATAATGACATGTACAAGGAATTTTCAACAGCCATTATCCTTTCATTCCTTGACAGAATAATGAACCAACAGCTTTAGAAACATTACATCTCTGGGGCACCTGGGTGGCTCAGCTGGTTGAATGACTGCTTCGGCTCAGATCATGATCCTGGAGTCCCAGGATCAAGTCCCATATCAGGCTCCCTGCTCGACTGGGGGTCTGCTTCTTCCTCTGACCCTCCCCCTTCTCATGCTCTCTCTCTCTCTCTCTCTCCCTCTCTCATTCTCTATCTTTCAAATAAAAATTAAATTAAAAAAAAAAAGAAACATTACATCTCTATTGTAAAGTATTACTTACCTATTGTATATCCTGAAATAATCATATTGAGTTTATTTTATTTATTCTCATTTGAATAAATGTGTTTTCATTCCAGTATTGTTCTAATTAGTAAAGACCTAGCTTTGTGCTCCTAGGTAAATTGCAAATGCTTCAGAAAAATATTAATTTTTTCAAAGTTGATTTTAGGTGTTTTATAATTATTATAACATTCAAAAACCTTTTCATAAGTATTATTTAGGCATATGCTTATGACTTTTATTAGGAGAATTAATAACTGTACATGTAAAATTTTTAAATGGTCTGTTTAATTTAATTAAAATCATTATCACCAGTTGTAGCAAGTGATCAAAGCAGATAAAAATCAACCAGATGTGGCTTGTGACCAAGTGGGTTAATTGTAAGTCTATATTTCGATATTTCAAAATAATAATTTATGTAAATACTTAAATAATTGTTCTTAATCAAATGTGGTATATTAACATATGCCCATGTCTTATGATGGTTTCCTTTAACCATAAATGTGATTGAAAGATTGGTTTAAAGATTAGAAATATGTTAAATCAATATCAAATAATATCCTAGTCTTAATACTCATATCTTTCAAATTAATGCTTTTATAAACCCTGCATATCCTTTGTCATGCTGTCATTTAGTATAAATGCTGTTGTACATTTTTTAAAAACTTCAGTAATCAGGTTTTATTCTTAAATATATTTAAGAAATCATTATATAAGCTGAAATAACTATTTAATATCCCAGGAAGTAAGTAGAAAATAGATAAATAAGAAAATTCAAGTCACTACCTTACTTAAAATGTTTATTCTATTTAAAAACACTTAAAATGTTCTTTTTTTTTTTTTTTTTAAAGATTTTATTTATTTATTTGACAGAGAGGAGAGAGATCACAATCAGGCAGAGAGGCAGGCAGAGAGAGAGGGGGAAGCAGGATCCCTGCTGAGCAGAGAGCCCGATGCGGGGCTCGATCAGGACCCTGAGATCATGACCTGAGCCAAAGGCAGAGGCTTAAACCACTGAGCCACCCAGGCGCCCCTAAAATGTTCTTTTGTAATCATTTTTTCACTTATCCCTAATTTATATAAGTAACAACAAAATCAAAACAAAACAAGTGTAAATCTGCAAAGGCATGCTTTCCTAGCAAACTGCAATATAGGGTGACACATTTTGAAATTTTATTTTTTTAAAGATTTCATTATTTATTAATTTGAGAAAGAGAGAGCGAGAGAGAGCAAGAGAGCCTGTGTGTTAGAGGGAAGGAGCTGAGGGAGAGGGAGAGAGAGAATCTCAAGCAGACTCCCCTGAGGGCAGAGCTGAATGCAGGGCTCCATCTCAAGACCCTGAGATCATGACCTGCACCAAAATCAAGAGTCAGATGCTCAATCAACTGAGCCACCCAGGGACCCCTTGAAATTTTATTTTTTGCAGGGTGTAGGGAGGAAATTAAAACCACTCCTGTAGGTAAGCATAGAACTTTCTGTGCCACTCTAAGAACATACTCCAGACAAAGAAAGCACAGAAATTATGTGTAATAGAGGTTTGATGAGGATCTTTAGGCTTCACAGAGGAAGCAATTGGGGAGAGACAGTTGCAGTAATGACATAGTCAAATTTTTAAAGAAACTTGTTTGAATATGTTATCTTTCTTCTCTTTTTCTATGTTGTTCCTTTTTCTTACTCATTTTTTTCATCTCCAGTTCTTTATTCTTAGAATTTCCTCTGTGTCTTCCTCAATTTGGAACATTTTAGTCAACTATGCTCACATTAAATTCAAACCCATGTGTTTACTCATTTTGGATTGATTCACATTAGCTAGACAATTCCAGATTGATGAATCTATCCCTCATGTTTGCCAAATATGTGTGAGATCTACTTGGAACATATCTTCTCTGCTTCTGTCTCTGGACATGCTTCTAGGTCATACATTCCCTATTTACATATACAATATGGCTCATTGGCTGGGATTTTGATCAGCATAATTATCACTTCTTGGAATAAATAGGAATAAATTTAGTTATATCAGCCACATGTAAAGTACACTTCTTATACAATCTTTCCAGTCTAAATAGAAAAATATTTGCTATGGTAGAAGAGGAAAAATAATTTTCCTTTTACCCTTTTAAGTTCTCAGGTAGGGTCCCTGTAGCAAAAGACAGATTAACAAGAGAAAACAAACAGAAATTTATAAGTATGTATAATTTATGTGTACATGGGAAATAACCAAGGAAAAATGAGTAATTCGCAGAGGTGGCTTAGAATCTAAGCTTATTAAGTGCCTACGTAGCTCCGTTGGTTAAGTGTCCAACTCTAGTTTCAGCTCCAGGTCATGATCTCTAGGTCCTGAGATAAAGCCCTGGCAGCGGGTTCCAAGCTCAGAGTGGAGTTTGCTTGAAATTCTCTCCTTCTCCCTTTGTTCTCCCCCCTGTTCCCACTTACATTCACTCTCTCACTCTCTGTCTTGCACTTAAATAAATATATTAATTAATTAACTAATTAATTAAAAAAATCTTAAAAAGGAATAGTCTAAGCCTAAATACCATCTTCAGCTAAAGACAAAAGAAATAAAGGAAGGGTGTGGGGAGGCCACTTAAGGGGAGGTGACCAGGAAAAACAAAGTAAACTAGACTGAGCTATGTTAACTGTAATCTGTGCATTTGCCATAAGATTCCCTTATGATTTAGATTCTCTTCCTGGTACAGAGATGGAAATGCTCTTATAAATGGAGATTTCCTTAAGGTGTAATATAAATGTCCCTTACAAACAGATAACTTCTACTCTGTTTTCAGAATTTCTCCTTTTTCTATTGTTTCTCAAAAAAAAAAAATCTTTCTGCCAAAGAAGCATAATTTGGAGTGGAATATTCTGGCTTTGAAATGTCCAACTAAATTCAAATAAACTAAGAAGATAGTTATTAATTTGGAGTTAAATAAAAGCAATTACGTAATAACCACTTTTGTTTATGGCAATATAGCCAACTGTATTTCCTACAATACCTGAAAAAAAAGCCCTTTTAAAAACAACTAAAAATGCTAAATTAAGTCGAACTGACAACATTTCAAAAGCATATTTGGGGGCACCTGGGTGGCTCAGTCGGTTAAGTGTCCTACTCTTGATTTAGACTCAAGTCATGATCTCAGGGTCATGATCTCAGGGTCTGGAGATCTGAGGTGTGGAGCCCTCTGTCGGTGCCCCACAGGATGTGGAGCCTCCTTAGTATTCTCTCTCTTCCTCTCCCACTGCCTCCTCCAACCTACCCTCCAAAAGCATAGTTAGGTTTTCAAGGAAATATGGAAAAACTTTATGATAATATAAGATTCTACAGTGGTAAAGACAGTTGTGCATGGAAAATGCCTGTCCAGTGAGCGAGCATTTATCAATCTCTTTAATTAAGAGACTCAGGATATAACAATTACACAGAGGATGGAAGACATTTCAGGTCCTTGAAACTTTACAGAGTTGAAACAGAAATTCCTGCACAATCTCCTTTGAAAGTTTACAAACTCGGGCGCTTGGGTGGCTCAGTGGGTTAAAGCTTCTGCCTTCAGCTCAGGTCATGATCTCAGGGTCCTGGGATCGAGCCCCACGGTAGGCTCTCTTCTCAGCGGGGAGCCTGCTTCCCCTTCTCTCTGCCTGACTCTCTGCTACTTGTAATCTCTCCCTCTGTGTCAAATAAATAAATAAATCTTTAAAAAAAAAAAAAGAAAGTTTATAAACTCAGTGAGAGTTCTAGAAACAATATGCCCTCATCAAAAGTAGTTGGCAAGAAAACTTTTCTTTCTCATCTTGGAAGGATAAAAAGAAAGAATATCCCCTGAGACTTTTTAACTACAGACTTCCTCTTAGAATGCTGGGGATTTTATTTACACCAACTACCTGACTCAAGAAACTCCAAGCTGAGAATTTAATTAGATTGGTCCTTATTTTAGTTCACCAAGGTGCCTAGTAAAAGCAAAAGCAAAAGCAAATATTCTCTGGAGGAGCACAATACTGACAAATTTCAAAAGAGAAAACCCCGGCAAATAAGACGATGAAAAAAAAAAAAGATTGAGAGACAGAAAGACATGCATCTTATATGTCACTTAGTGGAATATTGGCCTATCAAAAATAATAAAAAAAATATTATTTTGTGTAGATTATTAGATAGACATGTAAAATATTTTAATAAAAGATAGTATCAGATAATGGAAAAGAAAGAAGATATTATTCAAAAATGCAAAACAGGAAGAATAACTAGAGCTTCTAAAAAAATAGAATAGTTGTAATTAAAATTCTGTGGATAGATTAAATGGTATAGAAGATGCAGCTAAAAAGAGAAATCATAAAATGAAAGTTCTGAAGAAATTCAGAAGAAGAAAAGATAGACAAATGGATGAAGAGTATGATGGAAGCATTGAGAAGAAAAATAGACATCTCATCTTGTCTAATTATAATTTTATTTAAATTCATCCTAATTCCAGAAAGTATTATTCATATTTCATGTATGCATATGTATCCACATAAAATTTACTGAATATAATATATACATATATTCTGAATTTACTGAATAGAATATATAAATACATATATATAGATATGGATTCAATTCAAAATTGAAATGAATATATTTATACAGACTGAGTGAATTTTGATAAATTCATAGACATTGGTAATCACAACCATGACTGGGATACAGAGGAATTCCCTTACCACAAAGAAATTCTGTTTTCCTCAATTCCTTCACCCATCTCATTCTACCACTAATTATTTTCCTTCCTGATAGCTAGGACTTTTCCAGAATGTCATATAAATGAAACCACACAGTGTGATACAGTATGTAACCTTTTGATTTTGGCTTTTTTCAGGAAGCATGATGCATTTGAGATTTATCTACATTGCTGCATGTAGAGCATTTCCTTTTTATTGCTGAGTGGCACACCATTGTATGAGGGCATACCCATAAGGACATCTGTTTGTAGGTTTTGACAATTACAAATTACACTGCTACCAACATTCATATGCAGGTTATTTTACAGCAAAAGCTTTTATTTCTCTGAGTAAACACCTGGGGAAAGGAGTTGCTGGATATATGGTAAGAGTATATTTATGTTTATAAAAAAATATGATTTTGCATCCCCTCCAATAATGTCTGAGAGTCACATTTGCTCAGATCCTCAATGCTTGCTATTGTTACTTTAAAAAATTTTGGTTGTGCAGTGCTTATTGCATTGAGATTTTAATTTGCACTTTTCATGACTAAGGATGTTGAGCATATTTTATTGTGCATATCTGCCATCAATATATCTTCAGTGGTGAATTATTGTTCAAATATTCAAATTAATTCAAATATTTTACATATTGTCCTTCAACAGATATGGAGAAAGTATTTTCTTCAGTTGTTAGCTTATCACTGTATTCTATTAACAGTATCTTTCTCAGAGCAAAAATGGTCAATTTTGATAAAGCCCAGTTATCAATTTTTTTTTAAATCATGCTTTTGATGTTTTAATAGAGCAGTTGGGTTAATCCGAGGTCATGAAGATTTTCTTATAAGTTTTCTTTTAAAAAATATTATCATTTTACATTTACATTTAGATTTATTATTCATTTTGAATTAATTTTTGTATAAAGTATGAGGTAAGAGATACCAGACTATGCCATCCCAAAATACACCTTTTTGGCATATAGATTATTTTGAGCTAAAGACCACTGAGAACCACCAGACTCAACAAGAGCTCTGAAAACAGGGAATAAATTTTCCTTTTTAAAGAAATTTAAATTTTTTTTTTAAAGATTTTATTTATTTATTTGACAGAGAGAGATCACAAGTAGGCAGAGAGGCAGGCAGAGAGGCAGGCAGAGAGGCAGGCAGAGAGAGGGAGAAGCAGGCTCCCCGCCGAGCAGAGAGCCCGATGCGGGACTTGATCCCAGGACCCTGGGATCATGACCTGAGCCAAAGGCAGAGGCTTAAACCACTGAGCCACCCAGGCGCCCCAAGAAATTTAAATTTATGAAGGAAATTTCCATTTCTAAAGATTCCTATCAGGAAGAAGAGGACTCTTAACAACTCTTATCAATGGAGAAAACACTGACTTAAAACTGCAAAACACACATTACTAAACAACCCTTGTTTATCATTATTTTCTTGGTCACTTTCCCATAACTTGTCTTCTCTTCCCAGAAGCCTCAAATGTCTCTTTCTTTCTCCCTCCCTTCCTCCCTTCCTCCCTCCCTTCCTCCCTTCCTCTCTTTCTTTCTTCCTTTCTTCCTTCCTCCCTCCCTCCCTCCCTCCCTCTCTCTCTCTCTCTCTCTCTATCTCTATCTCTCTCTTTCTTTCTCAAGCTAAGATGAGCTATAAACCCAAATTCTAACTAACTTTTGAGTTATGGATGTCTAGGTACTCCTACTTATAAGTGCTATGCACATGTTATTAAATTTCTGTTTGTTTTTTCTGTTATTAATCTGTCTTTAGTCAGTCTCATGTACAGGGCTCCAACTGGATAACCTAAGGTGGGAAAAGGAAAAGACTTTTCCTCCTCTACAAAGGCAGAAATCATGTTCAATTTTTTATAAATTGGTATTCAGTTGCTATGGCATAGTTTGTTACAAAAATTATCCTTTCTCTGTTAAATTACCTTTGCACCTTTGTCAAAATTATTGGATTCTATGTGTCTGTTTCTGCACTCTATTCTATTTTACACATCTATATGTCTATCCTTTCACAAAGATTGCACCAATTTTGTTAGGTAGAAGCTAGGCAGGAACAGTGGAAGGAAGGTCTGAGGTAGAGTTCCAAGTTCTTGAAAGGGAATGATAGAGACATAAGCTGGAGACAACACAGATGGTAAATAAACTACACATTATAAGCTCATAAACTCAACATCCTGACCTTGTGGTCTCCAAAACCTTGGGACTGACAGATCAAGAGCTAAGAGTGCAGAACATGCTCCACCTCTGCTCCAGGCTAACACCTAGATTTATTATAATGCATTTGCATTGTGGGAACAGCCCCACCCCATGGAGAAAGGCTGTCTTGAACATTCTGGTACACACCTTGTAGGTCAAAAATTCCTCCTTCCAGGACACCTGGGTGGCTTGGTCAGTTAAGCATCTGACTAGATTTCAGCTCAGGTCATGATCTCAGGGGCCTGGGATCAAGCCCCAAGTTGGGCTTCATGCTCAGCAGGGAGTCAGATTGAGGATTCTCTCCTTCTGCCTCTGCCCCTCCCCCTGCTCTCATTTGCACGTTCTCTCTCTCTCTCTCAAATAAATAAACAAGTCTTAAAGAAAAGAAAAAAACCAACAATGCCTTTTTTCAACCTATGGGAGGAGTTTCTCAAAGGAATGGAAGCAGCCTCCAGTAGAGACTAGCCCACTGTACGTTACAGCACTTCCTAGCCCAGAGTGACCCAATTAAACCTATTTCAAAACAACATAGGGGCCAGTTCAACCTGCTGGTTCTCCCACCTTCAGAGTGTACTTTCGCCTTAGTAAACTGCTTTGTGCTTGCTACTTTCCTTCTGGCTGTCTTTATAACGAGTGTGGATCCTCACCTAAATCTTCTGGGGAATCCAAGCACCGAGACTCTCTCACCCTTAACAGTTTGATTACTGTAGCTTAACAGAGTTATACTTAAAATCAGATATTGACACTTCTGGCTTTATTCTTTTCAACATCATTTTAGCTATAAAAGTAACTTCGTATTCCATGAACAATTTAGATCCATATCATAAATATCTACACAAGGTCCTGCTGGGACTTGATTGGGATTTCTTTAATCTATGGAACAATTTGAGAGAATTAACTGGTAATTATATTGAGATTTCAAATCCATAAGCATGGATTTGAGATATACCTGGATGGATGATTCAAGATTGTTCAAGATTTGTTCAAGAACAAAAATACAAGATTTATTGTTCATGCACCACACCCAGTGCTCCATGCAATACATGCCCTCCTCAATACCCAC
>JAQQSY010005795.1:0-11431 GCA_028646535.1 Procyon lotor | reverse complement strand
TAAATAAATAAATATCTTAAAAAAAAACAACAAAAACAAGGCAAGGATACCCACTAGGATTGTTTTTATTCCACATGGTGCTGGAAGTTAAGGTGGAACTAAGGTGACTACAATTACTACAATTAATTACTGTAATTACTACAAAAACTATAATTAAGACAAGCAGGGGCACTTGGTCGGCTCAGTTGATGAAACATGTGACTCTTGATCTTGGGGTTGTAAATTTCAGCCCCACCTTAGGTGTAGAGATTACTTAAAGATAAAATCTTTTTTAAAAAGACAAGCAAAAGGGTAAAATACATGAATTAGAAGGGTTAATACCCTGTTATTAGGACATAATACAATTAGCCAGGTAGACAATCTAAGACAACTACAGACAAAGGAGAGCTTGACAAATGCCAGATATAAGCTCAACATAGCAAAATTAGACATGAAACAACAATAAATTAGAAATTATAGAAAGAAAAAATATGTAGGATCTTTACGGAGAAAATGACAAAACACGGATAAAGTGAATAAAGGAAGACTTAAATAAATGGGAGAATATACTATGTTTATGGAAGAAAAGGCTTAAATATTATAAAGATGTTAATGTCCCCCAAAATGAGTTAACAAATTTGTGCAGTTATAATAATTCCAATGTGGGATGACAAAAGAGCCTGAAATAATCTTAACTTGTACAATTCGTACAACAAATTTTCTTTTATTTTTGTTTTAATTCCAGTATATATTTAACTTAATTCCAGTGTTATATTCGTTTTGGTGTACAATAGAGTGATTCTACAATTCTGTACATGACTCCGTGTTCATCACGATAAGTGTACTCTTGACCCCTTCACCTGTTTCACCCATCTTCCCACGCACCTCCTCTCTGGCAACCATCAGGTTGTAAAACAAGCTGTATTAAAGAACTGTGTTGTATTAAAGAACTGTGCATGAAAACCAAAAGTTCAGGGCGCCTGGGTGGCTCAGTCGGTTAAGCATTTGCCTTTGGCTCAGGTCATAATCCTAGGGTCCTAGGATGGAGCCCCGTGTCAGGGTCAGGCTCTCTGCTCCGTGGGGAGCCTGCTTCTTCCCTCACCTTCCCCTCCCCCTACTCTCCTCTGCCTAGCCCCCCACACCTGTGCTCTTTCTGTCAAGCTCTCTCTCTCAAATAAATAAATAAAATCTTAAAAAAAAAAAAGGAAAACTTTGAAACTTTTAGTAAACTCTAAAGGAAGATACCTTTATGATCTCAAGGTAAGGCTTTCTTAAACCACACACAAAAAGCCCAAACCAAAAAGAAATTTTTGATACATTTTAACTAATTATATTTTAAACCTTATAAAACAAAATACATCAGAATATGGACAATTCACAGACCGACAGACAGTTCACTGCCCAGTGAATTGTCAACACATATAACTAAGAAAGGATCAGTATCCAGAATACATAAGTATAAAAGAAATAAATAAATAAGTAAAAATAAGGAAACCCCAAATGGGAGTGGAGGAAAGACGTATAAAGAGGTGATTCATAGAACTGGAAACCTAAATAGACAATAAGCATGCGAAAAGATGCTCATCTGCATTAGTCACCCAGGAAATGAAAATTAAAGCAACAAGATACCATTTAACGCAGATCAGATTGGCTAAAAAATTTTAAAACCCACAGTAACCCGGTGGTAGGGGCGATATGGGGAAACGGCACTTCGCATTCCACTGATGGCAGTGACAATTTGCAAAACTCCTTTTGAAGCATAATTTAGTGATCTAGTAAAGCTGAAGATCTACTTCCTCCTCTCTCATCCTGTGGGGGAGAGATGGTTTAAAACTGATATGTCAAGAAATGATTTAGCAGGTCTGAGATGGGGCCCAAGACCCTTCATTTCTAAGATGCTCCAGGGGATGCCCAAGCTGCAGATATGAAACTTCATTTTTAGTAACAAAGATAAAGCCTGAGTGGCCTGAAGAGGCCAGGCAGGTAGCAGAGGCACAGAGCCGATTCAGTGGGGACCACAGTGAACTGCAGAGTGACTACCCTGAATAAAGAGGGCAGCAGATATTCAGCTCAGGCTGCAGGATGGAGGTTCGGAGGTTCGAATTTCTCAAGAAAGGCTGGAAGTTTGGTTTTATGTGAAATCTCCCCACTTTAAAATGTTAATGTTAACAACTCTTTAGAGGGGAACGGAAAACACTATACGCGCTAGACACAATGCATTTTTGGGCAAAATAGAACCCTCTGGCCTTCAGTGTGCGATCTCCAATCTAGACTTAATGATGTAACCAGAAGAAAACCTAAAATCAAACTGTTTAGAGGTTGCCTCTGGTACGTTGACCTGGGATGGGGAGGGGTGAAGGACGAGACTTGTTTCTCCTCATGAGAGCTTCTGTACTGTTTGGTCTGTTACTACATGAGCACAGTTCTGATTTTTTTTTTTTTTTAGTGTTTTGACATAAAAACAGTTAGGATTAAATTTATAGTTGCTCTATATTTGCTTTGCCCGTTTTAACTACAACTAAGTTCAAGCTTAATCAGGAACATATCATTTAATTATGATGTTGCTCTTACAGGAACCCATTAACCTACTTTATAATGATCCTATGATGGGATTTCTAGTGATACAACATAGTGAGAAGTAATGACCTGATGTGAGGGTGTAAAATTAATTAAATTGCATCAACAGCCTTCTCAAGGGTCTTGTAATCAGTCAGTACTTCAGGAAACATAAAGAATCTAAACTCCCAAGGCTGGATGGTCACAGAGGTTGTCTTGTTCAACATATGCTACTGGCACTTGAACCCAATATTTCTTTAAATGCATGGAGCACTGGGTGTGGTGCATGAACAATGAATCTTGTAACACTGGAAAAATAAAATAAAAGTATTTAGGGGAAAAAAATTATAATGGTCTATATCCCTGACTCCTTTCAGATCATGGAAGGTGTAGAACACCAGGTCCAGGTCTTAAAATATTTTTGATTAACAGTAACAATATTATAATTGTAGAAATAATAACAACAGTAGAATCATAATAGAAATAATAATAAATATGGTGCCTAACATTGTTTTGTACACTTACACCATGCCAGGCATTGTGCCCCATGCTTTATGTTTATTATCTCATTTGATCCAATTGATAGCTCCCTATAAATGACTAGTTACTTACAAAAGGAAGATGGGTCCTTCTCAGTGCATCATCTCAATAGTATCTTTGCCCACAATGCGCAATCTCAATTTCATCACGAAGGAACAACAGACAAATGTTTTGCAAAATAACTGAGCAGCACTTTTCAGATCTGTTGTCATAAGCCACAAATGAAGATTGAGGAACTATTACAGATTGGAGGAGATTAAAAAGCATGACAACTGAATTCAATGTATAATCTCATTTTGGGTTCTGAACTGGGAAAAATCACTACAAAGGACAATATTCATAAAAATAATGAATTCAAATATGTACTATAGATTAGATGACAATATTGTATCAATTTGAGATCTCTTGGTTTAGATAAATGTACTGTGGTTATAAGAGAATGTCCTTGTTCTTAGAAAATACATACTGAATGGGGTGTCTGGGTGGCTCGGTCGTTAAGCGTCTGCCTTCAGCTCAGGTCATGATCCCAGGGTCTTGGGATCGAGCCCCACATTGGGCTCTCTGCTCAATGGGGAGCCTGCTTCTCCCTCTCCTCCTGCTTGTGTTCCCTCTCTCACTGTCTCTCTCTTCCTGTCGAATAAATAAATAAAATCTTAAAAAAAAAGAAAATACATACTGAAGTATTTAGGGTTAAAGGGGCATGATATCTCCAACTTGCTCCCAAATGGTTCAGGACAAAAATACCCCTCCCAACACACACACACGGAATGATAAAATAAATGAAGTAGATTGGGTAAAATATAAACACTTATAAGTTTGAATTAATATCAAAACAAAATTTACAAAAAGCGAGATTGTTACTACTACTATCATATACTACTGATGAAGAAAGTGAGGATCAGAAATCTAAGCAATTTATACAATTAGTAAGAGGCAGAATCTGAATTCAAACCAAGAATTGCTGATTCCAAAACCCATACTCTTAACTATTGGGGTATATTGTCTTGAGTTAGCAATTTTGTTCTATTTTCAGAACAAAATGGATACTTTTGAATCAAATGCTTTCTTTTTCTTAAGATTTTATTTATTTATTTGAAAGAGATAGAAAAGACAGAGTGAGCCCAAGTGGGGAGAGGGGGAGGGGGAGGGGGCAAGCAGACTCCCCAATGAACGCGGAGACCCAATGCAGGGCTAGATGTTGGGCTTGATCCCAGGACCCTGAGATCATGACCTGAGCTGAAGTCAGACCCTTAGCCACCCAGGCGCCCTAAATCAATGCTTTATTTAAAGCAGTCATCTTAGAGGGCTATATGCTCATTCAGGTGATGCTCTTGCTGCCTTGAGTTCTCTCTCTGGAAATACCAGCTAGTCAGTTTGCTAGTCACATGCGTAAGATTTCACCTTGATTTTTCACCTCTATTCCCCATATCTCAGTGACACTCCCAAAATGACTACTTTGAAGGGAATGCATGAAGTATGTTGTATCTGTTTTCAAACTTGTCACATGACTTTATAGATATCTTTATTTAATTTTTTCCAGGCTTTTAAATACAACAAGGACAATAATTGCTTTAAAAGCTGATGTAAGGGTGACAAGATAAATTGATGCAGAAAAAGACTGGTCTTTTCAATGGACAGTGCTGAGACAATGGAATATTGACATGCAAAAAAAATGCAGTTGAGCCCCCTAACCACATACCATATACAATCGTTCACTCAAAATGGATCAAAGACCTAAATGTAAGAGCTGGGACTATGAAACTCTGAGAAGAAAACGGGGAAAAACTTTCTTAACCTTGGATTAGGCAATCTCCCTAGATATGACAGCCAAAGCACAAACAAAAGAAAAATAGACAAAGGAGACTTCATCAATGCTAAAAATATTTATGCTGCAAAGGACAATTTTGGGGTGCTTGGGTGGTTCAGTCGGTTGAGTGTGTGGCTCTTGGTTTCGGCTCAGGTCACAATCTCAGGGTCCTGGGATCCAGCCCCACATGGGACTCCACACTCAATGAGGAGGCTGCTTCTCCCTCTCCTTCAGCCCCTCCCCCTGCTCTTGCACTCTCTCTCTCAAATGAATAAGTAAAATCTTAAAAAAAAAAGGGACAATGTTAAGAAAGCGAAAGGATAATCCATAGTATGGGAGAAAAATATTTGCAAGTCACGTATCTCATAAGTAACTTAGATCCAGAATACATAATGAACTCTTACAATTCAATAATGGAAAGATAAATAACCCAATTTAAAAACTGGCTGAGGATTTGAGTAGATGTTTCTCCTAAGAAGATACGGAAATGGCCAATAAACAAATAAAAAGATGCTTAACATCATTAGTCATTAGGGAAATGCAAATCAAAACCACAGTGAGCTACCACTTCACACACACAAAGATGGCATTCATCAGAAAGACAGTAACAGGGGCGCCTGGGTGGCTCAGTGGGTTAAAGCCTCTGCCTTCGGCTCAGGTCATGGTCCCAGGGTCCTGGGATCGAGCCCCGCATCGGGCTCTCTGCTCAGGGAGCCTGCTTCCCCCTCTCCTTCTGCCTGCATCTCTGCCTACTTGTGATCTCTCTCTCTCTCTCTGTCAAATAAATAAATAAAATCTTAAAAAAAAAAAAAAAAGAAAGAAAGACAGTAACAAGTATGGGTAAAGATATGGAGAAATTGGAACCTTTGTGTATTGCTGGTGGGGAGGGAAAATGATGCAGCCCCAGTGGAAAACAGTCTGGCAGTTAATCAAATGGTTAAACATAAAGTTACTACATAACCTAGCAGATCTACTCCTAAGTATAGATCAAAAGCCTGCGCATGAATGTTTACAGCCGCATTATTCATAATGGCCAAAAATTAAAATAACCCAAGTATTTGGCAACTGATGGATGGATAAGCAAAATGTGATATATCCATATCATGGAATATTAATTGGCCATAAGAAGGAATGAAATACTGGGGCACCCGGGTGGCTCAATCAGTTAAGCATCCGACTCTTGATTTTGGCTCAGGTCATAATCTCAGAGGTCTTGGGATTGGGCCCTGCATCGGGCTCTGCACTCAGAGGGGGGGATTTGCGGATTTCTGCTTGAGGATTTCTTTCCCTATCCCTCCCCCAACTCACACTCTCTCTCTCTCTCTCTCTCAACCAAATAAATAAATCTTTTTAAAAAATAAAGTGTGGACTTTATGGGAGGTGAATTATATCTCAACAAAGCTGTTTTTCTTTTTTAAGACAACAGCTCAATTCCTACTCAGGAATTGCTTGAGGCTTTTTTCACTTCCCCAGGCCTCACTCCCGACCTTCCCTGTCGTCTCGACCATCTCTGATTGTGTACTTTTTCATTCTTATTTTCCAGCCTCCCTGTTGAATCTGAAGAGACCTGGGATTTGGACATTTCGTCCACAATTGTTTCAGCAATGGACACGTAACCTACGTCAGGCCAGCTGGTACCAACAGGACTCAATTTAGGAGCCCCAGCTGCTTTACCAGGAAGCCATGCATGAATCGCCTCTACCTCTCCCATTTAAGCTTACAGTGAACTACAGACTGCCTGTTTTGTTTAAGCCAATTTGGCTCTTTTTAGGTATTTATGTTTGGTCACTTGCAATGAAAGAATCTTAAATGAAACAGGCTGTTTTCCCAGACTTCCAACCCTGCAGGACACGATTTCTAATCTTTCCCCTCACAGGACCCTGCTTGGTAGGCCTTTCCTATTAAAGGAGGGATAGGTTCCCGCCTGTTGAAGGAGGGACATCAGACATTTCCAGCACCATGACACATGTAAACGTAGACTCTCGTGTAACCCACGAATGAACGGGCCTCAAACAGCTGTTCCTCTTTTTCTGGAAAGCTCTCTGTGAGAGTCAACCAAGAGAGTGTCTGCAAAGAGGTGGTGGCCTGAGGTTTGGAAAAGTGCAGAAGTCCAATGAAGGGGGTCACCTCAGAGAAACCCAAATGAAACGTGATGGTAATTAAGTAACCCGGAGCCCAAGTATATACTCTCGGCACATCGCCATGGCATTAAATGTGTGTTGAATAAGTGAGTGGGTCTATATAAACAGAAGGGTCAACACACGGGAGGGAAATCTAAGGAATCTCAAAGAGGCAGTCGTCACCCCAGTGGAGTCTGGGGGACAGATAGAAACATAATTAGGAACACGAATATGGATACGGTTAGAGGTGGTCGAGATACAGACAGAGACCTGGCGCTGTGTGTTTGATTAATGTACACCCACCACTGGACTACAGACCTCCTCGCTGGGCGGGGCCTGACCTTGGACTCTATGGCATTGAACAAGGTAAATTTCACCTACGGTGGCCTCCTGGCAGCCAGCCAGCTGGCTCTCATCTAGTGAAAAGCAGTGTAAAGGCTGACCACCGCATCAGGGAAAATATTGAAAAAGTAGGAACCATGCTGGCTAATCAGCGTATATAATTTTTGGCTCTGCCTTAACACTGGGGGCACACGAAGGAGGATTGCGTGAGAACACAGTCCATGCAAAAACAGTTCTAGGCCCTTTGTGGCCCCCCCAAGGGTCCAAAGGGCCCTCCCTCATCTTCCCTGGGCACACCGCCTTCACATAGGCACTGCAGCATCCCCTGTTCTAGATAAAAACAAGTTCCAGATTAAAAAAAACAAGCTTTCCATTTCTAACCCTACTAGGTCAATGCCAACCCTTGCTTTGCTCTTTTGTGTGGTTACAGTTTCTTATCAAAGGAAGACACAGGGACCTCATTGAGCTCTCTGTGTCAGTCATGACTACAGAAAGGGAGTTTGAGCCCTCCTTCATTTCTTCTTCTCTTCTCCTTTTTTGATGAAGAGGTCAACAAAAAACATTTGCTCAGAGAGAAAAGATATTATGTAAATAATCAGCCCATTCCAAGATTATGTTGCACGTATATATAGTACGGTAGAGAGCTAAGAAGGGGACTAGAATATGCAGCAGGACTGGAGAGTTTATGGGCTTGGAGAAGTAGGAATTCTCTCTGTAGTTCTGCTCGCCTAGGCTGCCTGCCGAAAAGGTTGGATGGGCTAACGGAATGACGCCCTCAGCCCAGATCTAAATTCTCAACTGAGGAAGAATCAGAAATCGGTGAAAGGAGGTCTAAATGCTATTTCCGTATTGAACTGAACAGAATCTCCTCTTCGATTGATAAAGAGGCTGTGTTCCCCAGTCAGGTAGACAGACCTTGAGAAGAAATCTCGGTAAAGCATTTCTAGGATATTCAGGTAAGGGTCTGCTCAGACCAGTGCCGGGGGGGGGGGGGGGGGGGGGGGGGGGGGGGGGGGGGGGGGGGGGGGGGGGAGCCTGGCCAGGCTGACTTTGGTGATGCTTACTTTCTCTGTTTTTATAGGCTCAGCAACAGCCTGCTCGCCTGCAGTTTGGTCTCCTGAGGCTGTTCGAAGCACTAAAAGGTAACCACAGTACTGAATTCCATACCTGACCCATTAACCGATGTCTCTATACTCCTCGGGCGCAAATGGGAGTATTTATCCAAGTATCTTTATGTTGTTGTCGTCTCTCCAGGGTTGTCCTCTGCTACCATAGAAGACAGTGCTGATCCAGAAGGCTGCTGAATTTTGAGGACAGCCCAAGTCGCCATACGAGGAGCCATAGATCAATGACCCAGCTGCCAAGGAGAATACGCGTCTGCCACCGCCGCCTTGTCCACAGCTCCTAGACCTGCGCTGTCCTTAAGTTGTTCCAGGTAGCCTTGGGGTCTCATGTCGGTTTCAGACCCCAGCCCCAATGCCTGATACCCTCCTTCAAGAAGGGACTTTTGGCTAGCCTCGGCTAACCTCACATGTGCCTCTTAGATTACTTCTCCTCTCTCTGCTCCAGGTAAACACACTACCTGATCCCCAAACAAAAGCACGGAAAATCTGGAGTGGGGAAGAAACATGGAAATGGACACTTTAACCCACGTGGAGGCTCCGGTGACCCAAACAAGCAACACGGACCCAGGCACAGCAGCAGGACCGGCAACAGCCCCGCCTGACGTTCAAACTCCACTTGAGGGCGCAAGTAGTGGGGTGAATGTGGGGCAGGAAAGCCCGGGGCCAGAAGAGAATGAGGAGATGGAAAATATGTCTGTTCTGATTTCGAATCGGAGCGCCAAGGCTGATGGCCAATGCCCAGAGGCGGGTCTGGTTCATGCTACAGCGTGGGGGCCTCATACCCAGAGAAAGGCAGGGAGGAAAGGCAGCCGGAAAAGAAGGAATAGAAAGCAAACTAAGATTGTGTATCTCCCCTGGCCTCTGACGCTCCAGACTCGGGCATCTTCGGCGGCCCCAGTTCTGGGTCAGTCTCGTGTCCTGGGGGCTTTGGCATCCGCTGATCCCAGAGACAGCGAGGTGGGTGAAGACAGGGAGCAAGGGGAGGATGAGGTGGGTGAAGACAGGGAGCAAGGGGAGGATGAGGTGGGTGAAGACAGGGAGCAAGGGGAGGATGAGGAGAGTGAGAACGCATCGACTCTCGCTGAGCCTCAGGAGGAATTTGCAGAGGCCACGTGGCCAGCGGCAAGTGCAGTCCAGCCGTCTCTTGAGGAGACACCTCTGGCGGCCGATGAGGGGTTAGACTCAAGGCAGAGAAAGACCCGGAAAGGGAGAAATAAAAGGAATAAGAAGATCATGGCTAGCCCTTGGCCTCTGACAGTCCACGCCTGGGTGTCATACATAGACTTAGCTCAGGCACAGTCGGCTTCGGCAGGGGATGAGTCACTTGCCGAAGAGGTAGTCGATGGGGGGCATCCAACCCCGGGTCCCGAGGGTGACGCAGATACTGCGTCAGCGGAGACTCCTTACGAGAATGCGCAGGAGGAAACCCCAGACTCAGCCGAGGATCTGGAGCAGGGCTCGTGGGAGGAGGGCGAGTTCCTCTCTGCCAAAGGCCTGGGAGATGAAGGGACAAGCAGACACACAGAGAGCAAGAGAAAGGAGAAGGGTGTCTTGGCTTGTCCTTGGCCTCTGACGGTACAAGCCTGGGCCTCGTTCAGAGCAGTAGATGAGGTTCAGACTCATTTCCAGGGCAAGTCTCCTGCTGCAAGTATGAGGGTGGATGTGGGGCAGAAAAAGCAGCGGCAGCCTGAGACTGGGAAGGAGGAAACAAAGCCCACTCCTCCCATGAGCAAGACACAGCAAGCTCCGGAACCCGGGCAGGGTCGGAGAAGCACTGAGAGATTCCGGGGAGATCAGGACTTCTGGAAATGCACAGTGAGGAATTTCGCTAGGCAAGTCGACCTTTGCTGTTGTGGGGAGCGCTGCTCCCAAGAGCGGAGGGAGGCTTTGACCTTGACCAAAGCCCACACCCACATCAGTACTTCAGTGATGGGAATTCGGGGACCAGAGAGGGAGAGGGCTGAAACTCAGGCAGTCTGGATGGGCAAATGGGGAGGTTTTTGAGATGCAGAGGAGAAAAGAAAAGGACCTAAGGGACCTAAAGAGCACTTTGGGTCCTGGAAGGACCGCCCTCTACGTCTATTGGGAGACAGCTATTTGAAATGCTATATCAAGGCTCACTACCCAGCTAGTAAATTTCTCCATGGCTTGGTAACATTGCAATTATTCTCCGGATGGGTGATTTCTCTCTGAAATAAGTTTTAGGTTGCTGGAGAACTGGCATAACTTCAGAGAAGCAAAAATGCTTTTTTCTCTTTCCCATAACATTCTCGACATTGTTGGGAGAGGTGTGTTACCTATGGCTGATAAACGGTATTAGAGCTTAGAGGGTAAACCAATGACAGAATGTGTACTGGATCCTAAGAATACTTCTCTTGACTATAAAGTAGTATGGTATATTAGATTGTAAACTGACTTGATGATCGCATTTAGTTCTAAGACTGGCCATTTTACAGTTGCTAAGAATGCAGGCTAAGAGTGCAGATCCCAATGCCTGGGATTAATATCCAGCTTTGCCACTGGCTACCCAAGTTCCTCCGAGCAAGCCACTCTTCCCCTGTGGGCCCCAGTCTATCCCTTGGGGGTAATAACAGCATGGGCTTTGTAGATTGCATGATTAAATGAGTTGAGACTTGTGAGGCCCTTAGACTAGTACATGGCATATAAAAAGCCCTCAAGACACTAATCACCTAGGATTGCTTTAACTTTCAGCACTAAACATCATGCAAGGGTCTGGCACTGTGATATTATGCATTTTGAAAGGTATACAAATGTCAGTGCGTGCGGGGGGCAGAAGACGATGCCTCCGTTTGCAATTACAGTAAGAGCCTTCAAGCCCTGGGGCAAAACGCTCCTTAAGGGGGAAAAGCAGACAAGAAAATGGCAGCTGTCCTTCTGACGTGTAGGATCGCAACCGCGGCAGGCAACAAGAAAGGCCAAGGCCAGCAGAGAACAAACACACT
>JAQQSY010005794.1:0-11432 GCA_028646535.1 Procyon lotor | reverse complement strand
GCCCTTTTGCTAATAAACAGCACTCCCCGTTCAGAGGCCGCTCAGCACACCCTGAGGTTCAAGGGCTGTGGAATGTTGCACCCAGAATGCACTCAAAGTCCGAGAGCCAGCAGCCAGAAGGGCGCGGACTCCTGCCCGCGGTACCCCTTCCATCTGTGAAGCCCACCGACTGGTCCCCCCGGGCTGCGGGCACCATCTCCCCAGGAAAGGCCGCTGTGCCTCACTCGGGACAGCCGCCAGGCTCACACCTGTCAGGCCGCTTTCCTTCCCGTCACTGCTGCCCGGGCTCCCGTCCAATCTCGTTTGGGGCCTCTGTCAGCGAGTCAGTCTGTTTCTTTCTGTTAGACTCAGCTGAGGCCGAGGCCGACGCTGCAGACAGATGGGCAGCTGCAGGGAAGGCGGGGGAGAGCCCCCGACAAGGGAGGTACAGAGCCGGTGGGGGGGGGGGGACGCCTTTGCAGCGCAGGTCCCGAGTCTTGGGGACCATGGCAACCCGGAGAGATGGAGAGCAGAGCGCCCCAGGAGGCCCTATTATTTCTGCTCTGGGTAGGTCCACGGATCAATACACTAAATGAGCTGTTTCATCTCGGCTAGGCCATCGGCCCCGGGGACACAGAGACAGACACATAAACACATTGATCACCCGTTCAGCCTGCTGGTCGACCCTCCACAGGAAATGGGGAAGAAGGTAAAGAAAAGGCACCATCTGTAGTTGGCTGCACATCCCCTCCTGCAGGCTGGGGAAGGGAGGTGTGCTCTGTGATGTGCCCTTCAAGACCCCGGGCAGAGGCAGCCATTGAAGCTGAGGCTAACATGTCCCCTGCAAACAGTCGGTCTCCAGGCTAAGCAGGGGCCTCAGCTCTTCCAACAAAGGGGTTCCATCCGGCCTTCAGGCAGGCCTTTGAAGTCAACAGTCTCCTTAAAAAGATTATTTTAGGGGCACCTGGGGGGCTCAGTCAGTGAAGCGTCTGCCTTCGGCTCAGGTCATGGTCTTGGGGTCCTGAGCTCGAGCCCCACATCGGGCTCCCTGCTCCTGGGGGGAGCCTGCTTCTCCCTCTCCCTCAGCTGCTTTCCCCCTGCCCCCATTGATGTTCTCTCTCTCTCTCTCTCTCAAATAAATAAAATGATTTAAAAATATAAAAAATAAGACTTTTTAAAGTTTAAGCATAGTTGACATACAGCATTAGGTTAGTTTCAGGTGTGCACATAGTAATTAGACAATCCTATACGTTACTCAGTGCTCACCACAATAAGTAGTCACTTTATGTCTCTGTACAATGTTATTCCAATATTATTGGCTACACCCCCTGTGCTGTCCCTTTCAACCTGTGATTTATTTACTTTGTAACTGCAAGTTTATACCTCTTAATCCTCAGACCTGCGAGGGCCATAACAAGCCAGAAGAACAAAGCCTGCCCTTAGCTCAGAGCTCAGTGACAGTTGAGGTCCAGGTAGGGAGGGTTCTGGAACATTGCCAGCATCATGGTCTACCTTTACAATCCCCCAGAGTCCAAGATTCCTCGCCGAGACCTGTGCCATCTGAAAAGCCCTGAAGTTTTCTTATTATTCTCTTTCTACTCTAAGGGTTTGTGTGTTTGTTTGTAAAATTGAAATGAACCATGGTCCCTGATGCCTTAAAATACAGACCCTCAAGGATGATCGTTTCTTGAGTGTCTCTGACACTGGAGAACTATTTCCTGGTTTCCTTGTCAATATCATGCGTGAAACAGGTCACACACCATTATTCTCATTTTACTGATGCTCACAGTGGGGTGCAGAGATACGTGGCCCCAAAAGAGCCCAAGATCAGGTCTCCTTTGGTTGCTGTTTGCCACTGAAAAGGGTGTACCTGCCTCTAACTTTGTCCCACCCCAATGTTTGCAGAAAAACACTCGCCCCTCCCTCCCTCCTTCCTTCCTTCCTCCCTCCCTTTCTTCCTTCCTTCCCTTCCTCCTCCCTCCCTCCCTCCCTCCCTCCCTCCCTCCCTCCCTCCCTTCCTTCCTTCCTTCCTTCCTTCCTTCCTTCCTTCCTTTTTCCTTCCTTCCTTCCAATATTTAACAAACACCCACTGTATACACAGGGCTCTGGAGCATTTTGGAAATAAGGCAAGGAAAGAGTAAAATAAACAAATATCTTAACAAGAAAATATCAAGGAGCGCCCTGATGAAATTTTGTAAAGTGAGATTGGCAAGAGAGAAGGACTAGGTGAGCCAGTGACTTAGAGTGGTCTGCCCTGTGGAGGGCTGGGTCTGGAACAGCCCTGGTGGGCAGCATGTCCAGGCAGGATCTCAGGGGAGCCATGGGCAGCACAGCTCTGCCTGCTGGAACATTTGGGCACCCCTCTCACACCTGACCTCCCGGCCTTGGGGAGAGCGCCTCTCTGATTCTTGGGCCGCAGCGTCGGAAGTTTGGAAGTTAGGACAGGCTGTGTGAGTGGACCTCCCTCAGCCTGGAGACTCTTGTGGTTGGAGAAGACATTATTTACAAGTGTGTCTTCATCAGGAAATCTATTTTGTTTGTTAAAAATCCATAATGGGAAAGGAACTGTAGCGAAGAGCAGGCTATTTTGGCATTGAAGAACACTCGTTAGGGGTAAATGGATTTCCGGGTGGGTTGCGGGGGAATGAGTCTCAGATCCTAACCACTTTCATTTGTTTCTAGAGGAATTTCGGCAAATGGAGTTGGTTTCTTGACCTCATTGGAGTCCTGGTTAATTTATCACAATTACCATGACATCACCAGGGTTTGTGTTTGTGTAACAAAGATTGTTTCTGATTGTGTAAGCATGGGTCAGATGAAAGGGCTCCTGACTTGTTTTCAGGAACGCAGATGCAGAAGGAGTAAGGCAACTCTAAGCGAAATAGAGGCACGGGGTTTTTGTTCTTCCTGGGTTTCTAAGAAACCACATGGAGGAAAGAGAGCAGTGGAAGGCAGTTCCTCCAACAGGGGCATTTGGGCCATGAGGGCCACTCCAGGGATGAAGGGGACACTTTCTCCTTCATGGAGGGAACTTCCCCCAGCTCACATCCCTAGCCCTTTCCCTCTGTTCCCCGCTCCCCGACACCCGGCCCTTCGCTGGTCTCTCTGAGCTCACTCTCTCTTCCTCTGGTGTCCTCAGCCTCCCCTCACCTTCTCCTCAGTCTCCCTCCACCCTCCCTTCCCACCCGCTTCTGTTGTCTTTGCCACTGACCATCTGTGCGACCCAGAGCCCACCGCTGGCTTCTCTACACTTCAGTTTGTCTGTCTGTCCCATTGAAGGGGACAGAGACGGGATTTATATTTGAGCGAAGCCAGCTTCCCTGGGCCTTGAGGCTCACCAGGAATGACCCGGGGTGAGCTTCAGAGCAGCAGAGCTCCACCACCCAGGGCAGCCCTAAACCAATGTTCCGTGTGCCCTGTGCAGATCTAAACACCAAAACTCCCAGAGTAAATCCTTTTATGGGATGACCCACTGCTCACTTCCTTAGAGACGTGGGCTATGGCTTAAGCTGCCCAGTTTCCCACACATTGCCTTTCCATCATCCTTCTGGTGGTAGATTATTTTTAAAATATATTTATTTTTCTTTTTCTAGTTCCAGTTTTCCTCGGGAGAGAAAGAGTCATGACCAACGGACTTGAATCACCCTGTTTTGTTTTGAACGCCAGCCTCACCACCCAATTACTGCACTTTCCCCAAGTTCGGTTTCCCGCTGGAGAAAGGAAATTCCAAGGGTACCAAGCGTACCCGGGGGGGAGAGTTAGATGAGCAGACCCACCTGCCATGCGTGCCACGGTTCTTTGTTGGGGTGAAATACGCACAACATGAAATCACCATCTCTACCATTTTAAGTGAGCTGTTCAGTAGTGTTGGGCACATTCTCATGGTTTTGAAACATCTCCAGTGAGTGGTGCATGCTTACCGTAGACGGACCCATGTTGGAGATTAGTCTTTGGGGTTGATACGTGTTCAGAAAGAGTCTCTCATCATTAGTTACGCAACCAAGGCTAATGCATGTTGGCATCTAAGAGTGAGTTGGCTTATCTTCACAGACCTGGCTGGAAATGTTTTGTTTTGTTTAGAATTTTCTTTTATCACCATTTTTTCATTACTGCAAACCCTGCTCTTTGCAGATAAATCAATATCTCTGAAGTTCGGTGACATATTTTAGTATATTTCACTGGGGATTTTGGGTCCCTGTAATAAAGGCAAGTTGTTAATTTCCCATTTCTCAAGTTCTGTTGGTCTCTTCCTGTCTCATCCTCTTTTCCCCTGCCCTCTCCTCCCTACTCCTCCCCTCTCCTCCTCCTCCTGCCATTGCTGTTAACTCATTATAACTTCTACCCAATTTCTCTTGTGTATTTTTTTCTTCTCTCTTGTCCCCTCTCCTTCAGCTCTCCTAGAGTCCCTTCTTTATCCCACTGCTTCTTTGGGTTTAATTCAACAAGGTTGAAATTGATGGTGATTTCGCCAATTGCTTAGAACTTGATTTTCAGATAAAAGCAGTCTTGAGCCAGGGCAGAGCTAAGGGGAATGTGCAGCGGTGGTAGCTGAAGAGAGAAGGGATCTGTAGATCCCTTGTAGATCCCTGTAGATCTGTGTTCATGGATCAAGAGTGCTTTTGCCCACATAACTACATCTCTGAGCTTCCTTTTGGCAAAACCACCTATGGGAATAAATTATTCAGGAAAGTTTCAGAACATTCTTGCTGGCTTCCAACCTCTGAAAGTATAACCAAACATTATGTTGGAGTCATTCATTTGCCTGTGGAAAGACTTCTGGATGAATTGATGTTCAATAGGGCAAAACCACATTAATTTAATTTTTATTTTTAATATCACATAATACGGAGTTATTTCCCAGTTAAAATGCCTCATGCTTGACTTATTCTTAATATTGAATACTGCCTCGCACACAGAACAGGATATGACTGACCCACCCTAGCAGGCAGAATTTTGGCTCCGATGACCTCTGACCCCTCATGGAGATATGTTACAGAACATGGAAAAGGCATTTGGCAGTTGTGGTTAAGGTTACTAACCAGTGGACCTTGAGATGGGGAGGTTGTCTTGGATTATCCGGGTGGGCTCCATGTAATCACATGATCCCGCCAACCGACCGAATGGGCTCGGAAGCAGGTTCTTTGCAGAACCTCCTGAAAGAACCACGGTCCTGCCAACACTGACTGCGCCTTGTCAGACCCAAACAGAGACTCTCGCTGCACCGCACCAGCCTTCGGACCCGTGGAACTACCTGATGCACAGGGAGTGTGCTTCCAACGTCTGGCTTGTGCCTGCTCGTTACAGCAGCAGCAGAGAACTCATACGCTCTGCGCTCACCGGCAAATCGGTCGCATGCGGCCGAGGCTGTGCTGTCTCGTAGCTGGTTAGGGTTGTGCTGATCTCACCACAGATTCGGCTCCAGCCTCTTCCTCCACGGACAGGGTCCTTAGCGGAGGTAAATGTATATTCTGTGTGCCTGGAGTCGGTTGAGGCTAACTGACATTGTAGAAATATGTGCCGAGATGGCTCCTTCAAAAGGCTTTCTAACAAGTGAATTGAGGGAAAGTGCATGTTCGGACTCAGTGCTGCTACCCGAGGGCCACCTGGGAACCAGGGTCCTTCCCTGGGGAGTCAGTGAAAAGCGTGGAATTCTGTGGAGCATCCCCCACTGACCGAGTCCGAATCCCGGCCGGGGAGGGTAGAGAGGGTGCAGTCTTGATGAGTGCTCAGGCAGTTCTCTGCTACCGATCCTGGAAAGCTCATGCTATACTCTGGTGGTCTCTGAACAGCTGGTTAAGACCCCGCGGATGGGAAATCAGTGTAGAGAGACCATCTTTAAGAAATACAGAAGTGGATGGAAAAGAAGAGATCATACCAGGACGCCTTGCACAGTCATAAGGAAGAGCATGCTTGGTGTCATTTGTGTGTGTGTGTGTGTGAGAGAGAGAGAGAGAGAGAGAGAGAGAGAGAGCACAGTCACCCTCTAACACAGTTACATATCTGAGAAACACCGCTGTCACCAGATCCTGTGATGCCCAGTAGAGTCTTGGGCCCTCCAGTTGACTGGCTCTTGTCAGTGACAACACGTGACACACATGTCACGTCTGCTCCTCCCACCTGCCTATTAACGGGGCTGCGTTGGGAGGCATGTTGCCGGGCATCGATGGGGCTTCGACACATGCAGTAGAGGCTCTCTGGGTCCTTTCACTCGAGGACCCGCTAAACACATCCGTGGAAAACACTCCTATGTTCAGTGGAGGATAAAACTTCTTCACGTGCTTTCCAGAGACACCTACAGGCTAACTCCAGGGAGCTTGCTTGCTGTAGATGGAGAGGACTGTCCGTCTTCCATAGGGCATCAAGCTGTCAATTAATGCAGAGCAATAAGCTACCTACCTGAAGAACCGTTTCCAAATTAGCTTTAACTGTTAGATGTGATCAGGGAACTGTCTGTAATGACAGGGAAGGTGAGATGCTACCTAAGCATACGTTTCAGTGCAAGACAGCTTATAAGCAGCGATGTCTGTGCAGGTTTACAAAAAGGAAGTGGTAGTAAAGTGCAGGAGGAAGGAAGAGACGAAATTCAGGAGAGGTACAGTGGGATGAGAGCTCAGACCGTGGGCAGATAGGCCGGCGGCCCCTCACCAAGGCACCTGCACTCCAGCGAGCACAGTCTGGATTCACTGGGACACATCAGGCTGTGATGTTCCCCAGAAAAAGAACATTTTTGCAAGAATCATCTCTGATACCCTTATTTCTGTCTTGACGTGAAAAGCCCTCCCTGTACCCAACTTTGCCTGAGGTGCCAGGCAGTGGTGGTAACAAGCAGGGTCCTTGAGTACCAATAGGCAACAGCAAAAACACTGTCTTGGCCGCTGGGCCGTGGACAAAGTGAGGCTCGGGGAGGCTCGGTTGGCACACCTCGCATTAGCTGTCGGAGCTGAGGCAGAAGCCCAGAGGTCCTGCCTCTGGGCCCAGGGTCTCTCCGGGAAACCAAGGTGCCTATCACCACACCATCCCACCTCTTCTGCAAACCGCAGGTCCTCGAAGAGCACTGAGGGGTAAATTCAATGCAGGCCCAGATCCTGAGAGTACATTTTAAGTCTTGAAGGTACTTAATCCCTCCAGAAGGTGGAATTTGCACATTTCTCTTCAATGAGCTTTGAAGAACAAAAGGTCGTTGCTAATTTGAAGATAAAACCTTTATATAGACAACATCCTGCAATTACTTAGGGAGGTTAGCATCTCCCTGTGATCAGGAAGCTGAGAAGTCTTTGTCGAACAGACTCTGAAAGACCCCAGGCCTCACAGATCACCATGCCTCTGCTAAAGTGCTTTCATGCTGACCATCGCTATTATTATTATTATTAATTTTTTTTTTTTTTTTTGGCTTATGTCTTCAGTCGCTGACCACAAAGCCAAAAGCCACAGGAAGGCAGAAAAGTACAATAAATGGGCTTTCTCTACCCATCACTGGCAGATGTATCCTAGTTTTAATAAGTCATAGACATTTGCAAAAAGGAAAACACTTTAGGTGAAGTCTCTGCTTTAGTGCTCTGCAAGAGAATGAGGAGTAAGAAGTTACTCTGTTGATCACAGAGCTTCGGATGCAGATATCTGGGTATCCAAAGTCACCAACTACGGCTTCACCCTGACCTGTGCAGCAGATATTTATCTAGAATTCTACGATTTAACAAGATCCCCACTCACAGATGATCCCTTCCCATTCTGCGATCACCCCTTTCAGTTTGTCAGGGGTTCTGATTGGCAGGACGAGGTTGGAGAAACTTTGGAAGCAACAGGAGGGAATCGCCCCAGACCAGGAAGAGAACGAAAGTTGACACGGCCCTCGGGAGCAGGGGTGCGTGTGCTGCTTTGGGATAAAACCCAAGGTGAGAGGCAAGACCCCCAGGGGAAGGCTGGACCAGGTGCCCTCGTGGAGGCTGTGTCCGGGTCTTCCTGACCTCCCCCCAACCCCACCGGGTGGTTCTGTGTGTTCATCCAGCTCAGAAGCATCTGGACTAACCACACCTAAAGGAATGAGGCCGAGGGAAACAGCATCCTGTAACCCATGACAGATGACCAGAAGGCCCCTGATAACCCCCAGGACCTCGGAACCATCCTGGGGCGCTCCCCAGGGGAGGCTGAGACAGAGCTGCCTGCCATCCCGAAGGACAGAATGTCAGAAGCAAATTCTAGTTGCTCAAAAGAAAATAAGGAAACGGGATGTTTCTGCACGCCTGAATTTGTAGGTTACATACAGAACAAAGAGTGGACAAAACAAGAGTGCAAGACAGTAGTGCAGTGTGCTCCATAAGCCTAGAGTGAATGAGGAGGAGAGGGCATGTAAGCGACCGCCAGAGTCAGATTAGGAAGTGTGAGCCAGAGATGGTTACTTTCATTGGAAGCCATCCTGTGAATATTGATATTCCGGAGGTGGATTCTTGACTACCTAAATTTCAGTGCATATACGTAGAAGTGATTGTGATTCGTGAGTATTGTCCCTGAAAATCAGGTGGTAGATTATCTGTAATGTTCTATGACCCAGGGGAACCTGGACAGCTTTGGTTAATCCTGACTTCCCTACACCCCACCACCAGGACGGCCCCCCTCATGGGCCACTTCCTTTCCCCAAATCAAAACTTTAGTTGGGCTGCAAGGGTTACTTTAAGTTTCAGTCATGCTAGGAATCACTAACGTGCTCTGGGAAGGTGGCTTGATTTGAGATCGCTTTCGTCTGTTTGAAGCATAAAATCTACATGCAATCTACATGGTGATTTCCTGTGTCTCTCCTCTGGTATTTTGTACAACTTTGTGACCACTTTGAGTGTATTCACCTAATACGATTTTAATAAGGCAAAAATTAAGTCACGTTAGGTTTTTTCATTTATTTAAAAATCAATAAATCCATATGTTATTTTTGATGACATTTAAGCTGAAAATGACATTCCAACTCTGGGTTTGCCAACAAGTTCATAAAGATTTGGGATCTCACAAGAGGATTCTGATCTAAAACACTGAGAAAACTTTTTTATGTAGATACATTAGGAGGTAAAGGTACATTTACAAATATGACTTATCAACAAAGCATTTGAGTTCATGTCAATTTTTCAAAAACTTTAACAGCTGTCTCTTTGACCCCCAAATACTGAGGTCCCTGAATATCCTAATATTTTAGAAGTAGCATGGATGACAAAACTACAAATGGCCTGGAAAAAAATATGAGAAGCATGACAGAATCTAATTTTTTAAAAAGCATTGCATAATGAATTGTCAGAAACCTACATTTTCTTACCCATATTTTTCAGTGATTAAAAGTTTTTCTGATGCAAGGTTCTCAGGGTCTGTCTCCAGGGTGACAAATCCATCATGCCTACCTTTCCAAAATTATATAAATTCGAGTCCACATTATTTTTACTCACCATCAATTAATTATTAATCAGCTTTTCTTGATCCTCAGCCCACAAGTCTTACTCACCAGACTCTAAAGAGGAAACACTAGGAGCCCTGCCAGTTTGGACCCCTTGGCTTGGAATAGTCCAACAATTCCGATCCCCATAGCTGTGTGTGTTGCCTAACTTGCGACTTCTCTCAAGCGGCGAGTTGAAGAGACATAAAAATATTAGCTTGCTCGTCGCTGTATTGACATGATCAAGAAGCTACACAGAGATCTGATGTATTTCAAATCCCAAATATGAAACACTCCCCCCTGGAAAACTGCTTCTGAGAAACCAAATTCCAGTAAACGTTTCAGCTCATAAGATTATGACCATTTCTTTGTCTTGGCTCTCCATGCAGATAAAACACTGCGGTGTCTTGCAGATGGAAGGGAATGCCACTGTCCAGACAGTGAGTGACGTGGCACAATGGGAAAGGCCCCACGGGGCTCTCGGGGGCCTGGGCTGGAGCCGGGCACTTCGTGGTGCTGGTTTCAAGTGAGGCGTCTGCACTAGGAATGGCCAAGGGAACGCTAGCCTCTCAGCGATAGCCTGAAACAGAGACCGGGAGTCCTCTGTCCTGTCCGTTTAGCGGTTGAGGAAGAGCCAAGCTCACCCAATCTAGACTTTTCCTCTACACCGATGACAGAAAAGGTATAGCTTCTTCTGTGACTATATTTAGCATATTGGGGGCTATACTATTGGTTTATAAAAACGCTCATGTTGACCCTTACGTGTCTCTATGGACTTACATTGCGGTTTGGGCCATTCCGAAGACATTTATACTGCTAAGAGTTCATGAACACATGTCTCTTTTTATCCGTTTTTCCCACTGTGGCACATGCGCTCCTTACTCCCCGTCACCTGGGTCACCTGTCCTCCAGCCCATCCCCCTCGGGTGACCGGCAGTGTTTTTTCTAGAGTTAAGGGTCTGTTTCTTGGTTTGCCTCTTTTGTTCGTTGGTTTGGTTTGCCTCTTAAATCCACGCGTGAATGAAGTCATATGACATTTCTCTGACTTATTTCACTTAGCATTATACTCTCTGGTTCCATCCATGTTGGTACAAGTGGCAAGATTTGGTTCTTTTTATGGCTGAGTGATATTCCATTGTATATATAGACCACCTCTTCTTCATCCACTCATCTATTGGTGAACACTTGGGCTGCTCCCGGAATTTGGCTATTGTAAATAACACTGCTATAAACATAGGGGTCCATGTATCATTTTGAGTTCATGGTGTTTGTCTATTTCTGGTAAATACCAAGTAGTGTGATTACTGGATCCTAGGGTAGTTCCAGTTTTGATTCTTTTCAGGATCCTCCCTGCTGTCCTCCACAGTGGCTGCCCCAGTTTGCATTCCCACCAATAATGCACGAGCGAGCATATCCTCATTAACACTTGTTTCCAGCGTTGTTGATTTTAGCCATTCCGAAGGGTGCGAGGAAATATCTCATTGTGGTTTTCATTTGTATTTCCCTGACGGTGAGTGTTGTTGAGCATCTTTTCATGTGTCTAATGGCCCTCTAGATGTCTTCTTTGGAAGAATGTCTGTTTATGTCTTCTTCCATTTTTAATTGGATTATTTGGTTTGTGGACATTGAGTTGTATCTGTTCTTTGTATTTTTTGGAAACTAACCCTTTACTGGATATGTCACTTGCAAATATCTTCTCCCATTTAGTAGGTGGCCTTTTTAGTTTTGTTGATTATTTCCTTGGTTGTGCAAAAACTTTTTGTGTGGATGTACTAAACATGTGTCTCTTAATGACCTCTCTGCTCAGCCACGCAGCTGTTGATCTGGGCTGTTGGAGTGTGAGCCTGGCTAGGTTCAGGAGCAGAAACAAGCAGAACCTCTCACTGCAAAAACTGCAAAGTGCCATCACACGACAAAACCATTAGAGATGCATTTTGGACTAAGTATCAATCACTTCGGGAGAAGAGAAACTAAGGAAATAAAGTGACAAGTTGTAACAGCCAGGATAGGCTAGGTTATACTCCAGTAACAACTCTAGGAGCTC
>JAQQSY010005793.1:0-11432 GCA_028646535.1 Procyon lotor | reverse complement strand
TTTTTTTTTTTTTTTAAAGATTTTATTTATTTATTTATTTGACAGAGAGAGAGATCACAAGTAGGCAGAGAGGCAGACAGAGAGAGGGGGGAAGCAGGCTCCCTGCGAGCAGAGAGCCCGATGCGGGGCTCGATCCCAGGACCCTGGGATCATGACCTGAGCCGAAGGCAGAGGCTTTAACCCACTGAGCCACCCAGGCGCCCCATAGATAGCATTTCTTTAGCACTTTAAAAATGTTGAGCCACTTCCTCCTGGCCTCCATGGCTCTGAAGAGAAATCTGCAGTCATACAGAATCACTGTTCTATATATGTAACATGTGTGGCTGCTTTCAAGATTTTTCTTTAGTTTTTGGTTTTCAGCATTTTAATTATGCTGGATTTGGATGTGTAATGCTTTGGACTTATCCTTTTAGGAGTCTTCTAAGTTTCTTGAATATATAGATTTTAAGTCTTCCACTGAACTTGAAAAAATTTTAGCACAATTATTTCCCTGAAGTAATTTTTTTTTTTTTTTTTTGCACTGAACTCTTTTTATTTTTTTCCTTCTTTGGGGTCTCTGATGACATAAATACTAGACCTTTTTTGCTTCTGTCTCATAGATCCCTGAGGCTTTATTTATTCTTTTTTTAAAAAAAGATTTTATTTATTTAATTGCCACAGAGAGAGAGAGAGATCACAAGTAGGCAGAGAGAGAAGGGGAAGCAGGCTCCCCGCTGAGCAGAGAGCCTGATGTGGGGCTCAATCCCAGGACCCTGAGATCATGACCTGAGCCAAAGGCAGAGGCTTAACCCATTGAGCCACCCAGGCCCCCCTTTATTCATTCTTTTTTTCCAATACTTTTTCTTTCTGGTATTTAAATTAGATAATATCTATTAACCTGTCTTAGGTTTACTGACTTTCTTCTATTATCTTTATTCTACTGTTAAGCCCATCTGGTATGTTTTTTATGTTAATTATTATATTTTTCTTTTTTAATTGATTTGTCTAGCTTTATTGAGGTATGATTGGTAATAAAAGTTGTATATCAGTAAGGTGTACAATGTGATGTTTTGGTACTCATATACATTGTGAAATGATTACCACAATCAAGCTAATTAACATACCCATTACCTCATGTAGTTACTATTTGTGTATGTGTGTGTGTTGAGAACTGCTCTCTTAGCAAATTTCAAGTGCACATTACATTATTATTAACTATAGTCACCATGATGGATGTTAGGTCTCTGGAACTCATTCATCTTTTTTTTTTTTTTTTTCGGAACTCATTCATCTTATAACTGAAGTTTGTACCCCTTGTCCAGCATCTCTGCACTTCTCCCATTTTCCTAATTATTATATTTTTCAATACTATATATATATAAAATATATATATAATATTTCAATACAATAAAAATTTTGTTTTTCTTTTTGTCTTATATTTTTTAGCTAAGACTTTCTATCTTGCCATTTGTTTCAAAAGAATTTGCCCTTTTCTTCTTGGAACATTTTTATAATCATTGCTTGTGAAGTCTTGATCAGATATCTGTCATCTTGGCATTGGTCTTAACTATTATCTTTTCCCATGTGAGGTGAGATTTTTCTAGTCCTTCATAGACCTTATAATTTTAGATTATATCATGGACATTTTGAATATAGTGTTATAAGACTCTAGACCTTATATAAATCCTATGATGAATGTTAATATTTTTCTTTTACCAGGCGGTTAATGTGGTTGGGTTTAGCCTACAAATTCTGCCCGTTTTTCTGTGTACTTTTGTTTCAGTGTTTGTCATTTCCAGAATCTTGACAATACTATTTGCACCTGCCTGTGAATGTGCCACCTAGTAGCCGGTCTGGCACCTGGGTAGAGGTTTCTCCCTTAGTTCTTAACATCTTTGTTCTGCTGTTTAGATAACATTCACACATGTACAGCTTCACAATGAGTCTCAGGATTCATACCCAACTTTCCAGAGCAGCTTTCCCAATCTCCTCCATCTCTGAGATGGTGTGGTGCTTTCTGGTTCCATGGGCTTCCCCTTATGACTCCTCTTATCAGACAGCTGGAGCTTTCATTACCCTACTCTGCTGGCATTTCCTATGCCCACAGGACATAGGACCACATGCATCAGGACCACAGAGAAAGAGAAAAAAACATGGTGGTCTTGGGCCGTATCTCCTTTGGTTGGAGAGGGAGTTTTACCTCCTTCAGCATTTTAGGTATTAAATAGATATTAGTTTTAATATTAATATTATTAAATAGGTATTAGTATTTTGCAATTACTAGTGCAACCACTACTACAAGATAGCCGGGGTACAAAAGTATGGAGGGAAGCAGGGGAAAAAAGGAAATATGGGAGACTTCTCCCATTCTCTCTGAGTGTCAGCCCAAACATGAGAGCTTCTCCTGGAGTTTCCGCTGCATCCTGGTACCCACTTCTGGATTTGTGGACTATCTTGATTCCAGGCCAGGAAATATCAGGAAAAAAATGGGAAACTCACCATCAGTTAGCAGTACTCAAATTCTTATCCTCCTCCATCTTCCTGCCACTGCAGACTTACCCCCACGTTCAGTGGTAGAGGCAGGGTGAAGTGTGCTTCCTCCCTTGTAGTCTGAATCAGAACTTGGTACTTTATTTGTTAATTTTTGTTTTTTAAAAATTTTTTCGTATAAAAATAGTACATCTTCATTATAGAAAACTTGGAAAGTAAAGATAAAATAAAGAAAGCTAAAATTTTCTGTAAACTCATGAACTAGAGAAAGCTTTTTATTTTGTAATTTCTACTTTAACAATAAAAGTGAATTAGATAATAAATGAAATCATATTGTTAATCATTTTAACCATTTAAAAAATTTTAAGACCCAGATATTATTGACTTATCTAATGTTGTTTTTACGAAATTTTCTTTTTCCATAGATAGTAAGTCTTTATCCTCAAGCTGGCTGGGTTGAAATTGATCCTGATGTTCTCTGGCTTCAGTTTGTGACTGTAATAAAAGAATCTGTTAAAGGTAATTAAACTTGCAAAAATAAAAATAATAAAGTATATTTTGTTTGTTTTCCTCGGTCTGTTGAATTTTGGGGGTTTCCTAAGTTATAATTACGCAGATAGTATGGGGTTAAATCTCCCAGTATTTTTCGGCAGACATCTGTGGTTTATAATTAACCACTTTGTCAAGGAAAGGTAATAGCAACTCTCTCTGTCCTCTGGTTTAAATCTTTTTTCAATACAGTATAAAGGCTTACTTTCCTTCTTCATTCCGGGTTGTGGCTAGTGCTCATTTGACTTCCTATTGTGTACAAAATACTAGAGGGTTATAAACAAAATTGTAACTCACAGTTCCTGCTCTCAGGAATTTACAACTGCTTTACGGGTATTTTTTTAAAAATATATTCACTCATTCAGGAGAGAGAGAAAAAGAGACAGGGAGGGAACACAAGTGGGGGGAAGGGGTAGAGGCAGAGGGAGAAGGAGGCTCCTTGCTCAGCAAGGAGCCCAGTGCTGGACTTTATTCCAGGACCCTGGGATCATGACCTGAGCAGAAGGCAGACGCTTAACTGACTGAGCCATCCAGGCACCTGAAATCTTAACTCTTTAAGGACATTTTCTCCGTGCAACTTTAAGAATGTGGCAAAAGATGACTTATAATTGTGAATCCTAAATGTCTTTTATTTCATTTTTGTGGCTAAATTGCTTCTCCTTCGTGCCTTTTTGGTTTGAAATACATAAAAACTTATTTTTTTTTTTTTAAAGATTTTATTTATTTGACAGAGAAACACAGCGAGAGAGGGAACACAAGCAGAGGGAATGGTAGCGGGAGAAGCAGGCTTCCTGCCGAGCAGAGAGCCCGATGCGGGGCTCGATCCCAGGACCCAGGGATCATGACCTGAGCCGAAGGCAGACGCTTAACGACTGAGCCACCCAGGCGCCCCCATAAATCTTATTTTTAAAAGCTGCAAGAAGGGCGCCTGGGTGGCTCAGTGGGTTAAAGCCTCTGCCTTCGGCTCAGGTCATGATCTCAGGGTCCTGGGATTGAGCCCCGCATCGAGCCCCGCATCCCCCGCATGGGGGGGGGGGTCCTCTGCTCAGCAGGGAGCCTGCTTCCCCTTCTGTTTCTGCCTTCTTGTGATCTCTCTCTCTGTGTCAAATAAATAAATAAAATCTTTAAAAAAAAAAAAGCTGCAAGAATAATACGTGGAACACTTGTATGCCTTTTCCCAGATTCACACATATTTAGCAGTGTTTATCATTCTTTACAAACTTTTTCTGACCCATTTAAGGGTTCATTTGACATAATTACCTGTTATCCCTAAATATTTCATAATTTTCCAAAGGAAAGGAGAATTCTATATAAACACACTGCACATATCACAGAGAAAATTTAACATTAATACAGTACTATTTTCTAATACTTAATCTTCAGTATTCCTCTCTTATCTCAGTCATTAATAGGTTTTTTTCCAAGCTAGACTCCATCCAAAGGTGAGGCATTGCATTTAACAATCATTCTGTCTAGTCTCTTTTAATCTAGAGCATGTTATTTGTGGCATTGACAGTTTTCAGAAGTATAAACTAGTTTATTAGATGGTCCTGTGTTTTGTGGTTGTCTTGATTTATTTCCCCATGATTAGATTCAGGTTAAATATTTTTCAGGGGAGTACTGTATGGGGGTGATGTGTTTTCCTCAGTGCTCAAATTGAAGTTGTCCCTAATTTTCCTAATAGGAGAAATTGCTCTTCTAAAAGAATATCACAAAAAATACTTGAGTTATTATATTTTAAGAACTATGAGCCATTTAAAGACCATGGTTTTTTTTCTTTTTTCTTTTAAAAATTTTGTTTATTTATTTGACAGAGAGAGAGACAGCGAGAGAAAGAGAACATAAGCAGAGGGAGCAGCAGGCAGAGGGAGAGGGAGAAGCAGGTTCTCTATTGAGCAGGGAGCCGGATGCGGGACTGGATCCCAAGACCCTGGGACCCTGGGATCATGACCTGAGTGGAAGGCAGACACTTACCTGACTGAGCCACTCAGGTGCCCCAGAAAGACCATATTTTTATTTGCATCTTAGCATCTGTTTGTTGGAAAATAAGATCTAAGCTTCAGTAATTATACTATTTTCTGTGGAAATTTTTCTTGTCATCAGCCATCAACTTCTATTATGGTGTGGTGACCGTAAAAATAAGTTGTTATACCAGCAAAGGGTGATTTATTCAGGAATAGCAATTTGGGACAAGGAAGGAAGAGCAATTTGGGATAAGCTACCTGTAGCAAGTAGACTAGTCCAGCAAACAAAGGAAAGGAATGTTACTTTGTGGAAAAGGAGGAAGAGGTTGGGAAGGATTGTTCTTAACTATAGCTCATTGGAGAAAAGCAAGAGTTTGGGGTAATGATGGTTTTTCATTGAGGTAGATTTATAACATCTGTTCCTGTTATGACCTATAATTGCCAATTCTTTCCTGCTGAGGATTCTACTCTTGGGGTCTGTAATTGATAGGTCTTCCTATTAATTGACCCAGTGGTATGGACCTGACTGCATTTTAGAGAAGTTTCCCTTTATTAATTATGATAGGTTGATCATTACTTGAATTAAGATCAGTCTTTTGGTATCATCAAGAAGCAAATACAATCTAACTTTGAGTTGGTGTTTGCTTTTTTTCTAACATTTAAAGCAAAAAACCCATTTTGTTATTATTAGAACATGACCTTTTTCCCTTTAAGTAAAAAATTACTGCAAAACCATCTTAGTAATGCTTCCTTTATTAGCACCAATTATGTTACTAAATGCTAAACCCAGATGTTTTTCTTAAAGACTATATTGAGTGATTTATTTCCCATACTATGATATTGTAAAGAAAAGCTTCACTGGCTTTTAAACATGTGTTTTACCTATCTTTGTTTTTAGCTGCAGGAATAGAGATGAATCAAGTTGTTGGTCTTGGCATTTCAACACAGAGAGGAACTTTTATTACGTGGAACAAGTAAGTGCATTGTGTGATAAGCATTCTGTTGCTAAGTTCGGACCACAGTGAATATGTTGGTCCATTGCTATGAAATCTATTTGGAGAGTTTTAAATTGGTGAATTAATAGAAGTTTAACTCATTTAAGAGGGATCAAAGTGGGCCTATTTTCTAGCATTTTAAAATACGCTCCCTGCATGTTATGTGGAGTTGACTTACATATAATGATAACAATAAAAAGTATTGTTACTATCATTAAAATTCTCCATTCCTTTCTTTTGATGTAAGCTAGTTTTTCAAATAATCATGGATTGAAATCTTAAAAATTGGCTTATACCAAAAAAGATTCAGGAGAGCCTAACAAATTTCATAAACACAATTCTATAATTATGGTTTATATTTTCAGTCTATTCCAAATTTAATATTTAAGTATCTATAGCATATGAGGTATGTGTAGATTAAACACAATTATAATATAATGGCTACATTATACTGAATATCTATATTTCAGGTTCTATTACCCTAACAAAGTTTTTATTTAGGTATTGTGTCTCTTTTATAGAGGAAGAAACCTGGGGCTCCGTGAAATAAGTAAGTGGTTCAGGGCCACTCAGTTGATAAATAGAGCCAAGATTCAAAATTATCTTTTTTGACTCCAGACATACTCTTTCCACTCCACCCATATTGCCTTCAACATGATTTTCTTTAAACTTTTCTTTTTTTTAAGATTTTATTTATTTGAAAGAGAGAGAAAGTGAGAGAGAGCATGAGAGCGGGGTGAGTGGCAGAGGGAGAAGCAGACTCCCCGCTGAGCAGGGAGCCCAATGTGGGGCTTGATTCTTGGCACTCCGGGCTCACGCATGACCTGCGCTGACACTTAACCGACTAAGTCTCCCAGGTGCGTTAATAACAACAACCACAAAACTCTATAAAATGTTTCTTTGTTACAAAGCACTAGACTACAAAGGCATCCTGAACATGGGGCAATGGGGAGGAAAAGTAGTAGATACAGGAAGTAGGGATAAGTTTCAGAAACATACTAGGGTGAATTGACAAGGTCTTGGCCTTTATTTTAGTACTGGGTAAGAGGAAGAAGTTTAACTTTACCAGTATTTCTGACCTTAGTGTTTGAGGGGATATGACTGAAATTACAGAGAACATTAGAGGGGTAATGAGTTTTCGGTGGTGAGGAGGGTGGGTAGAAGGGAATATGATGAAGCGTTTGGTTTGGGACATGCGAATGTGGAGATACCCCAGAGGTGGTTAGAACGTTTGTATGGTTTAACTAAGGCATGGCTCATTTCCTCTAGATACGTGGGTGCTCTCTCTTTCAAGATACGATGTATCTCAGATGGTTGCCTGCATCTACAGCGTGCCTTCCCCAAACTTCCTAACTTGTGTGTTGGGCACAGCACGTCCTAAATAGGTGACACATTTGTCAGATGAAAGACTGAATGAATTAAAGTCATCTGTATAGATCAGGGTTTCTAAAGAGTGGCACCATTCACATTTTGGGCCAGATGATTCCTTGTTGTTGGGGGCTGTCCTGGGCATTGTGGGGTGTTTAGCAGCATCCCTGGCCTCTGCCCACCAGGTACCAGAAGCACCCTACTCCCCCAGTTGTGACAACCAAAAACATCTCCAGACATTGTCCAATGTCCCCTGGGGGACAGAATCACTCCCAGTGGAGAATTGTTGAAATAGACTGAGTCTGGAGAAATAGGTGTGTTCTCTGATAGAAATTATATGGATAGAAATTATATGTCCATTTGGACAATGAATATTCACCCCTCCCCACAATGTAAAGGGGGTCAGGAAGCAAAAAGCTGGCACGATAGGACAAACATGAATCTGGGAAGTAGGTGGTATGGAAGTAGGGGCAAGGGAGTGTTCCTAGGAAATAAAGTGTTGTGTTTTGTTGGATTTGGAGATTGGATCATTGGCCGCAGAGATTGTTTACATCAAAACCTAGATACCAGGTCATTCGTGACAGGAAGGTAAAAATATGAGGAAGTGAAGTTTGTATGTGGCCGTAAGACCGCATCTCACTTTTGGGAGAAATAGAGGAGTCAGGTTCCAAGACCGTTCACTCCCTTTACTGGTCATGTTGCCCTTGTGGAAGGGTAAGATTTCTTCCTAAGACAGTTAATTGTGAGTTTCTCCTTGACTGTCCTTTTTTGAGATGTTTGTATTCTTTCATGAGTTTTGGAAACTTTGCTTATAGGAACTGAAACGCTAGAGATTTTCCCCAAAAAACCCTCTTTTACCTTAACGCTCCCCGAGTCCTGGTGAGCCACGGTAGCACATAATGTTGGCAGATCTGCAAGCCCCACAACAAAGAGCTGAGATACAGCGCAGAAGTGGGCACGGCTCCGAGCCAGCAGGAAGTACCTCTTGCTCATTTTCTAGAGAAAGATTGACAGACAGGCCCCTGGCACAGTCTACTGTGCATTCCAGTCCCAGCCTGCACCTCCTTTCCCAGCTCACTGCTTCTTCTTCTTTTTTTTTTTAAGATTTTATTTATTTATTTGACAGAGAGAGATCACAAGTAGAGAGGCAGGCAGAGAGAGAGGGGGAAGCAGGCTCCCCGCTGAGCAGTCTCCGATGAGGGGCTCGATCCCAGGACCCTGAGATCAGGACCTGAGCCAAAGGCAGAGGCCCCAACCCACTGAGCCACCCAGGCGCCCCTCAGCTCACCGCTTCTTTTCTCCTGCAGTCACAGCCGTGGTCCTGTCGTCCTGACCTTACAAACATTATTTTCCAGTTGTTTCTGTCAGGAATCTAAGACTTGGAACTTTATTTTTGTTTTTCTCTTTCCTCCTCCTTTAGATGCCAGGAAACTTGGTCTTTGTGTTTTCTTCATATTCTTCAGGTTAAACAAGTTTTTTCAATGTATTTGATCAGTGGTGTGCTTAGCCTACCTCTTAAAATAATGACATGATATCTCCTCCATCTTGGTTGTTTTAAATTCCTTTTGTTCTGAAATATCTGAGCTGTTCTGGTTCTTCAATCTCTGTCTCTGAGGGAGGCTTCTGCCAGCTAACCTAGGATCAGGGTGTGTGCCAATTAGTAACATAAACTATGAGTCATGCAAGCAAACTGAGATTCACTCAGTAACTGTTTGAGGACTCACAGGGAGTAAGGCACTGTGCTGGCTGCAGAGCTGAATATGAAAATGAGTAAGAGCACCAGCCCTTAAGGAATTTATAGTCTCTTAATACAAGTATGCAAATGAGCCCGTGTTCCCGCAGCACCAAATAATATCTTTTATTGTGGTACCTGATACTTATGTTAATGGTTCTTACCAATTACTTATGACACAAATCTATTAAGAGCCACGGAATGGCAGAATGTGTTAGAGAGGTTTAAGGCAACTCATTTATGATATTGCGATTGATGTTTTTCCTCCATTTCTCCTTTTATTGTTGACAGAGAGAAAACAAACCCAAATCACTGCTCAGTGAATATTGGAATATATGCTGCTTCTTGAGATTGGTATTCTAGATTGTCTTCTGCCATGTTATGAATTAATGATGTCACTCTCCTCTTGTGATCTTCTCCTGGTCCTTGTTCTTCAGCTGTACTAGCATCTAACACATCATGCTTCATCCTGTCTGAGAACCTTGGAACGTGTAATATGTTTTGTCAGGAGTGTTCAACCTCCTTGTTTGTTCTACTCATCCTTCAGAGTTCGGTTCTATTGTCATCTCTCATGGAAGTCTTTCCTGACCTCTGCACTGGGCAAGGTCTCCCTGTTAGTATATTCATGGCAGTCTGTATTTCTCCTTCAGAAGACTTATCCCTGTAGTATGTGAGCAATTAAGTAATTGAGTATTTCTTTGGTTTCCCTGGTGGAGAATATATTCATAAGGGCAAAGATGCCATGTCTCCCTCTTCTTCATAGCTATGTCCCCAGCTCCTGGCACAAATTACTGTGTAAGCATTTGATGAATCAGTTATTAAAGATCAGATTTAAATGTGTAAGTAGATGCTATTGTGTGTAGAATGGCATCAGGGAAGCCATTGTGTAGATTTCACTTCTATCAGACATAGTCGGATAGTCTTGATCAGTAGCAGCATTCGCTTTTAGGTATAGGTAGAATTACAAAGAAATACTTCTTTGGTGTCTGGACTAGAGGCTGAGAATCCGAAAGTGAATAGACTGTGGGTTCAGGAGGCTCACAGCCCAGTGGGAGATAGAGATGTGAGCCTAGATGGTTAGGGTGCAGGCTGATAGACATCTGCCCAGTAGAACTGCTGTGTACCTGGTAATGAAGGAGCTGAAGGGGGGCACTGAATAGCATAGAAGGCGGAATGAGGGAGGGTTTTACAGAGTCACTTGAACCAGGCCTTGTAGGATGAGTAGGAGTTTTCTAAGTGAGAAGAGCAAATCACTGGCAACAACAGTAGGTGGAAGAGCATGGTGTGTCTGAAGAATGAGAAGTACTGTAGATTTCAAGGGGTAAAACAGGGAAGGCACCACCGCCATGTGTTCTGAATCCTTCCTGACACTGACCTTCCCTCAGACACTCCTCCTCCTGTTCTGTGCTCCAGCCACACTGGCCTGCTCTGTTTCTTGAACACCCCCCGCTGGTTCCTACTTTTGTTATGAGCAGCTCTGCACCTGTTGCTCCCTCCATTTGGAGCTCTCTTACCTGAGAAGTTATCTCTTTCCCATCATTCAGACTTCACTGCAGAGATCATTTCTCCTAGGAGACCTTCCCTGACCATTTTATTTGCCTATCACTTTACCATTTTATTTTCTTCACATCACTTATCATTATCCAAAATTCTTTTTTTTTTTTTTCAAGATTATATTTAGTCAGGAGACAGTTAGTGAGACAGAGCAGGAGGAGAAGAAGCAGCAAGCTCCCTGCTAAGCAGGGGTACCTGGCCCTGGGACCAGGACCCCGGGATCATGACCTGAGCCAAAGGCAGATGCTTAACCAACTGAGCCACCCAGGTGCCCATAAAATTCTTGTTTATTTATTTGCATATTTATTTTTATTACGTATCTCTCATCGGATTAAGAAGTCCCATGCTGAGATTTTTGTCTGCCCTATTCTCACTGGATCCTTCATACTTAGAACAGTACCTGGCACATAGTAGGCGCTCAAATCTTCGTGATGGAGATGTACCTAGAGAGGAGGGCAAGGTCCCAGGCCAGAAAAGGCCATTTGTTTTGGTAAAGTTAAGGAGTTTGTCTCTTATAAGAAGTGGGAAACTATCAAAAGCCATTAAGCAGAAGAGGAATATGACCAAACTTACATTTTAGAAAGAATATTCTTGTATCAGGGCAGTCTGCATTTCTCCTTCACAGGATTTATTCCTATAGTAAGCAAGCAATTGAGTAGATTTAAGGAGAATGAGACTAAGTCTGAGAAGTCTTTCTGAAGGCTATTGTTTATTCAGATCTCTGCTCTCATATCTGAAAACACTCCCCGCTCCCACTTACTCTGTTCCTTTACCATGCCAGTGTTTCACAGCATGATTCTT
>JAQQSY010005792.1:0-11433 GCA_028646535.1 Procyon lotor | reverse complement strand
AGGGAAAGAAAAAAAAATAGTGTGAGTTAGAACTGGTTATAAACTCGAGGTTTATAAAACATTTAATCATGTCCCTTCATCAGGCTTTTATGGCTGTGACCAGGATTTTTCTTCACCTTCGTTGTGGCCTTAACTTCTGTATGGTATTTATGATTCCTCTTCCTCTCTGTGAGGAAACTTTTCAAAAAGTACATCCCCTCCCCCAGGCATGTAGATTACCTTTAGTAATCTTTTCAACTATTGTTGTAGTACTTTAAAAACAGTCGCATTTCTACAGATTAGAAAGTGAATTTCTGACAAACAAATCAGATTTCACACTGAATTCTAATTTAATTCAGGGATGTGTTCCTACCTTGCTGATGACAATGTGCAGTGGAAGATGCCAAGATCGAAGCTTGAGCTATCGTCAGCACAAATGAAGAGTCAGCTATGCATGCAAGCAGCAGCTCTTCACATAACATTTTCTTTTTTTCCGGGATGCAACAGATGTGAACAGCAGGGAAACAACTTTTATGTCTCTAGCAGAATTCCATTAATTTAAGTCTTCGGAGATCACATTCCAGCTCATTCCAACTCTGTCATTGATTTTTCTAATCCCTTTTTGGCAAGTATTTATAACGCGCATTGCCAAATAGTGGGGATACACAGGTATATATTCCACCAAAAAGTTTATGGTGTGGAAACTCCCATCTTTAAATTCCTCCAAAGTACAGAAATCAATTGAGACATAGGCAAATCAACATTTATAAAAGAAATTATATTGTCCTAAATACCAGATTTATTTTAATTTCACTTGTGGATAGAAAGACAACTTCGTTATAATTCAATTTTACAGTGCATTTTCATGCTAATTATCCATTGGAAAGAAAATAATGCCAAGAAGTGCACAATCTAAACTTGTTCATGTACATTTCAATTTGGCTTAATTTTTCTCTCAGTTCAGGCTTTTTAATTGAAACTGGTTCATCCTTCCAAAAAATATTAACAGAAAGGGCTACAGTTAAACTAACAAAATGGTGCTTGAATGCTCTGCAACCTTTCGCAAACCCTACAACATTTTAAGCTACTCCAAAAACAAAAACAAATAAAAAGCAAAAAACAAAACAAACCCACACAGCAGAAATACTGAATGTTCTGCCCACACATAAGCATACGGGCCTTCCCAGTGTCTCAAATCATAGCAAATTTTTCATTTTACTCCCACAGCTTCAGTTAATGCATGTAATAGAAATGGATATTAGAAATCTATTCTCATTTATTGTAATATGAATGCAAGCAGAGAAAACAGTAAAAATCTGCAGTGTCTGCACATTCAGTAGCACTCTTTTGTGGGAGAGTAGGAATTATTTATGGACATTCCGGCACAGCTCTGATATTTAAAGGGCTACGAGTCTTTCTCAATCAAGAGAAATGTCCTATAGAGATTTCTAGAAATTAACCTTGTTAAAACTAAAGGAAGGAAAGTCTGCTTTTACGCGGACTAAAAAAGGATTTAGATGTGTGATGTTGGCATAAGTCTTTTATTATGCATTTCTTTATACTAATTTACCATGTGACATTATTAAGGAGAAATAAAAGTAGTTATCTTCAGTAGGAATGATTAGAGACAAAAATACTATAGCATTCCAGATTCCCTGAAATCTTGTGTTTATGCCTGTAGGTCTGTGTCACTTGTTCTCCACATACAGAAACATATAAAAACAGGAAAATAATGTTTTTAATAAAGTAGCTTAAATTTTTAAAATATGTTGGAAATAGTAGAGTTCATATTCTTCTAATTAAGGAATTTATTCCCTCGCCTACTGGCTTAAAAGGTAGCTAAACTGATGTTCTGCTCTTCCACTGATTATAAACTAAGTCAATTCCTACATTGTTGTTCCAATCACCCACAGTGACCCACTTTTCTTTTTTGTTTTCATATTAAACTCTAGGACTAAACACTAGTACCCCCCAAAAATCTGCCCAGTTGCCTTTGCTCAGCGACAGAGCTATGTGTGTCTATCAAAGAAAAAAAGTACCGAATAAGCTGGTGATCCTTTCCTTCTTAATTCATACAATTGAATATTTATAAACCAATATAATTTTCACAGGGAATAAACTAGAAATCTATGTAGAATATGATATAAAAAATGGAACAGGTAAGTGAAATAGTTCACAGTACTAGAACTTGTATAGCTAGGAAGGAGCAGAAATCTTGCTGAAGAAAGAAATTCTTTCGACATAGACGGTAGAAACCCATGTTGATTGCCAACACCTTTACAGGTATCTAAGGAGAGGTTTGGGGGTGGGTAGGTATCACAGTATTAAAATCTCAGTTTCCCATGGCCCTTGACAAAGAGTAACTGTATTCACTATAAACATCAATCTCAAGGAAAGCTTCATGATATGGCATTATAATAAAATAGAGACGTCCTAATCATATCTTTTTTTTTTCACCGATACTCACTTTATATTACATAGTATAGGCTTTTTACTAGGTATATGCAATATAGGTATGTAATACAGATTTAAACTCTTTCAAGATATAGTCTGGAAAAAAATACTGGGAAGAGTAACAAAAGTACAGTCTAGAGCATTTTTGGTGTGTTTGCTTACCACCTTCTTTTCTTTTCTTCTTTTGCACTACTCAAGCCACAAAATAAATCCTGTGTGAAACTGTAAGATATTCTTTCCTGCCTCATATAGTCAGTTACCCGAAACGGCCCTACTTCAAGCTGGCAGCATGCATAGATGGTTACTTAAACAGATTTCTGTCTTAATTTCTGTAGTTATACTATAAAACACATTCCATATGATATGCCAATAAAATATTACCTAAAAAAATGATGTAGGCTCAGTGTGTGATCTGGAAATTAGCAATTACCTGCTTTAAAACCAAGTTATTTATGCACATTGTGCATCTTTTTTCCCCATATGAAGTCATGTCCCCATTTAACAAGGACAATGGAAACATTTGGAGATTGCCTTTAGGATAAAACAAATAAATAAATACTATACATTATTAGAGAGATATGTGCATTGTAAGTTTGGAACATAATTATATATATTTAATGGACAAATAAACATATATTTGAAGACTGTTTGAAATCATATTTGACATTTGCAGAATTAAAGTAAACACAAGTGAAGTATTGGTGTTTGCCTCTGGAATGAACATTCATTAGATTTGGTAGCTCATAGTACAATTTCAGCCTTAAATTTCTATAATTCTCTGATGGTGTATTTTCAGAAATTCAGGGAAATTAATAAGCAAAAAGTAATAAAGATTCAAAATCCCTATAATCTGGAGTTAATCTTTTGAATCCAAACTTCCACAAGATTTGGTTCACAATTGGACATTTTAGCTGTTTACCTCATACTATTAATTTCAGTCATCACTGCCAAGAAATTGGCCTTTACTCAACAATGGTTCCACTTCTCATCTAGAGTCTAGAGCCTTTTGGGCACCTGGGTGGCTCAGTGGGTTAAAGCCTCTGCCTTCAGCTCAGGTCATGATCTCAGGGTCCTGGGATTGAGCCCCATGGGCTGTCTGCTCAGCAAGGAGCCTTCTTCCCCTTCTCTCTCTGCCTTTCTGCCTACTTGTGATCTCTCTCTCTGTCAAATAAATAAATAAAATCTTTAAAAAAAGAAAATAGAGTCTAGAGCCTTTCTTTCCACAAATATCTGAATTGATTATATTTAATATTTCCAATGGAAACTCCTGAGCTAAACACGTTCTATGCTTTGTTAATAATTTATATATGTGCCTTTATTATGAGACTCCTTTGCTAAGTTAGTTCCTTCCTGAAGAGTCATTATTTTCATGTTTTCTCGGCATGGATGCTGTACCACTTGACTGAGATAACTTACTTTTTCAATCATAATGAAACAAGTACTCCATGCAAAACGCATTCATATCTGAAGCTTTAAAAAAACCTCAAGTAACAGATCAAAAGTAATACAAACAGACTAACTCATTTGAGAGAGAAGAATAAAATAATGAAGTTTTCCTTCTTTCCATCCTTGCTCTGTTTTGTTCACTACTGCTTCCACTGTGCAGTGAGTTTAATATAATTAGGTATGGCAAGTATGTGACTTGTGCAAACTCCTTGTGTCTCTCATATAAATAAAACCTGAGATAAGAAAAATATTGTAAAAAATGAAAATATAATCAGGATAATATAGAACACTGTAAAAATCAAATATAGTTGGCATAATTATAAAACTAATTATGGTGAATATTCCTTGGGCTGGGAGTCCTTTGAAAACATGAGTAGACAAAATAGTGATAGAATAGTTCCATCTAGGGGTCCTTGGGTGGCTTGGTCGGTTAAGCGTCTGCCTTTGGCTCAGGTCATGATCCCAGGGTCCTGGGATTCAGCCCTGCATCAGGCTCCTTGCTCAGTGGGAATATTGCTTCTCCCTCTCCTAATCTCCCTGCTTGTGTTCCCTCTCTCGTTGTCAAATAATAAATAAAATCTTAAAAAAAAGAAAAAAAGAATAGGTCCATCTATGGAGATGAAATTTTAATAAAGCAAAAGTGTAATAACAAACCTTCAAAGAATATTCATAGTTGCATCTCTCCAAGAATCAAATGAAAGTCTTTAGCAAAATCTATAGAAGAAAATATTAGAATTGAAGTCATTTTCAGGTGATGTCATCACCCTTAGATAAAAATTTAGACACAGGGTAGAAAAAGTTATATAGCCTATTAAGAAATGTTCCTTGAATGCCTTTGGCAATTTTTGTTGCTCTTTGAAATAATTGAAAACAATATCATAGGGTACAAATGGCTAAAATTAGAGATAACTCAATCACAAAAAGCAAGCAAACAGAGAATCTGGATTAAGATTATGACAAACTCATTCTGAGAATATATATTGGGCTAGAACAGGAGATTTTGTTTTAATTTTTCCCAAGTTCTGCAGTCTAAAAAATACAAGCTACTCTTCTCATACCTCAGGGGTGGACTTTGGCCTTGGGTCTGTGCCTCAGCTGAGCACTGGAATGAGAGTTATTAGAGTAGTTGAAGATGGAGTGGATGACTGATGAGGCAATTTGCCCTTTCTATACCCACAAAAGCGTTCTTGAGTCTCACCTTCTATCCTGGAAAGAAAAAGGCAGCAGAATCTCTGAAATGTGACATTTTCCAAATAGAACAATCTGAGAAACACAATTACCATCTTATTCACTCATTCTCTCTTTCTACCACTTTCTCCTCCACAGTAACTAAAATCAGAGGTTTAGTTATAGTCTCAACAGAACAGCCGGTCTCTAATTGTATCTTTTTTCTAGTAATGTTTGATGAAGCAGATTTCTTCAAATTTTCATTCAGACTATGCACAAACCAATTGCACTTGATCTACACTTTTAAATTATAAAATTCTGTACTGTTGCTATGTTGCTATGTTTTAGAGGCAAATCAAGTTGTGGTCAGAGTTTACAGGATGAATATAACTTGCCCCAAGTAAAACTAGAATGAATATCCATGAGATATTCATCAGTCTTTCTTTTTACCTCAGTCCCTGAAAAATGCAGATAGTATAGCGTGAACACATTTATTTTCCATGTGACCTGGTCAGATACTTGGTAATGGTAGTAGCTGACATTTCTTAGGGAAAAAATCTAACAACTTAACTTTAATTGAATGTACTGCAAGATAGCCACCAACATGATTTTATTTTTCAAAGATTTCCCAGGATGGGAGAAATGTTCATAGACCTGACAAGCATAGTGATTGCTCTCCCCTCTGGGTAATAAAACCAGCTACATTTCTCTCACTTTTGCCTGTAGTTCCTAAATGCAAAAGAAAAGCAATTATCACAGGAAATGTATGCCTAAGGTCTTCTTCCTGCATTAGTCAGTAGGTATCTATTTCCCTTTCAATTCAGGGTCTTTGGAAGGAAAGAAAAAATTCCAGGCTCTGTAAGATATGTGCCCCACATAAAGTATTTGTGAGACTTGGAGGGTTTCTTTCTAATCTGCTTTAGTGACTAATCTAGACAGAAGTCAGTTTTCTCTAATTATAGAAGGAGAGATTCCCATAAGCCTAATACTTCATAGAAAAAAAAAAAGGTTTAGGAACAAGAAAAATCCTCACAGTTTGTCACCTTCCAACAGTTATCTCAATATTTTTTTAAAGATTTTATTTATTTATTTGACAGCAAGAGAGAGAGAGAGAGAGAGATCACAAGTAGGCAGAGAGGCAGACAGAGAGAGAGGGGGGAAGCAGGCTCCCTGCTGAGCAGAGAGCCTGATGCAGGGTTCGATTCCAGGACCCTGAGATCATGACCCGAGCCGAAGGCAGAGGCTTTAACGCACTGAGCCACCCAGGCGCCCCCAGTTATCTCGATTTTTGAAGCCTTAACATAAAACAAGCATTTGAGATAGGTAATTAACTGATTTGAGATTTATATAAAAATTGTTATGTTCTCTTTTAAAATTGTGTTTATAACTTACAGGTCTTTTATAGATGTTTTGCTTCGCTTTGAGCAGGAAATTTAACTTAGTGTATCACTGTTTCCTAAATAATATTCATAAGTGATAGAAAACAACAACAAAAGAAAATTGTAACATAGGTTTTGAGCATTCTATACTAAATATCAGGCTGAGAATAAAAAGAATACCTCAAACACTTTTGGGGAAAAGTAATGGGTTTGATCAGAGAGTGAAATACTCAGCTTTGACTTTGGCATAAAAATCAGTAATTCTACCTTTCACTTAAATTTGGATGGCTACCTGAGTTGGATCTAATATAAATTTTGAATCTTTAGCATCAAACATAAAGCCAGGCAAAACAACTCTCAATAAACATGTGTTTAATGAATAAATTAGAAAGTGAATTAAATTTTAAAATGTTTGCCCAATATTTATCCAAGTAGCCATACACACTGAAATATACACCTGCAAACACATTAGGAACTGTGCTAAATGTACAGAACGATGGTGAATGAGACAGACATTATCTTAGCTGTCTTGAAACTTACATTCTAGTGAGGATCAAAAATTGTAAACACATTTTTTTAAAAAACCAAAAAATCACAACTTCTGATAAATTCAATGAAAGGAATAAATGGGGATGGAAATGCAACTGGATACTCTGGTGAAGGGATAAAGGTATGAATGGCAAAATGTATGTATGAATAATTGATGGAGAGTACTGAGTATTTGGTGAGCATTTGGGTTGTATGAGAGATGAAGTCCAAGAAAAACAGAGCCTTGGAATTTCACTAAGCAATTCTTACAAATTGGATACAACTAAAGTCAATTGGATTTGTAATAGTTAACAGACATTCTTAGAAGTGTATATTAAGGTTGCTAGTGGGAATCAGGAGGTCCAAAGGTCAGAAGAGATTCATGATTATTCTTCAGTATAGGCTCAGCACACTCTCAGAATCACAGATCCTATAAAATGCTGCGGTCCTAAAGAAAATGAGGGAAGATTCTGATGGTCATTTTAAGATTACGAAAGAATTTTATACTGTGGGTATTTGATAATGATTATGAATTGTTTAAACAGCAAACTGATTATAAGATTGTCCTCATCATAACAATAATTGAGAACAACGGTATCATAATAACGCAGTTTGTGAATTTGAAAGCCAAATATATGCCATGCATTTTACGTATATAATTGTATTTACTCGTATGAATACTGAAGGAGAGGTGTTTTTATCAACATTTTTAAGGAGTATAATATTGGTAGCATTTATTATTACCATTATTATTATTAAAAGTATACTGTCCCCCATGCAAACATACTAAAATGCCTCCAAAAGTAAAAATTATCCACTTCAGTGAAAGAAGTAAAATTTGCTCTGGAATTTCTCCACAAAGGAAATATTTCTAAATTTTTGATATGTTATTCAGTATTTCTCTCAAGGTCTCCAAAATTTATATTTCTTATATATTTGTAAATGAAGTAAGATATATGCATACACACACACACACACACACACACACACACACACACACACACACACTTTCCCAGAGTTTTTTTTAACACAATAGAATCAAACTGTACTCCTTGATACTTTTTAAAGCTAAAAACTTTTCATATACATCTTTCCAGATTATTTTGTCTACAAAGATTCATTAATTTTAACTGAGATAACGCATTACATGTATGTACCATACTTCATTCAACCATTTTCCTACTGAAGTCAATTTACTCATGTTCCAATTTTTATTAAAAGCAAGACTGCAACAAATGCTGTGATATATATAGTTTTCTATATTTTTATTTGTCATGAGATTGTTTTTGTAGAACAGCTTCTTTAGCTTATTGGGTCATAAAATCTGAGAAATTTTTATAGATAAAATTGCTTTTTGAAATATTGTTGCAACATATCAAAATGATATTGGAATGTCTATTTCTACTCCCCTCTTTCAAAAAATGTCATTAAACTTTTCTTAATTTTGCTAATTTGTTAGAAAAACAAAAGTGACATTTCACTCTTGTTTTTAGCTAGTTTTTAGAGAAATGATTCATATTGTCTGAAGTCAACAGGCAGATATGTGGACTGCAGTCCACAGGTCTGTGTTCTATGCATGGATATAGAAAAATAAGGCCCTTAAATTTCTTCTGAGGTGATGATTTTTGACCAATACTTCGGCAATAGACAATGTGATTGATTATCAAACAGCAGTGAATAATGAACATAGCACTAGTTTATTTTACCTTTGATACCTCAAAATCTTGTATTGACCCTACCATTTATTTCCTTTTGAGGGGCTTTGGTCTAGGTTAAAACATCAAGGCATATGGACAAAATCTTATTCACCCCACTCATATCAAATACATTAACTTTTTACCCCTGACATGTCTGCAGTTTAATGAGTCTCATAAATAAAACAAATAACATTTTAAAAATTTAAACCAATATGGATGGCAGTATATAGAGTTCATGGATACAGAAGTAAAGTAGGAGAGAGTTGGATGAGTGGCAAAGCCCTAAATTAACAGAATTTGTTTTTGTTTTTAAATTAGAGAAAGCATCTTCAGATCTTCATGATCAATCCTATTATCACAGATAAATTATAGGAAGTAAGAAAATAGTACAGTCATCAGTAAGTAAGCTAAACTCATTGTGGCTAGTAAATTAAGAAAGATAAGAAAGCAAAGTTTGCCACACAAATAGAAATTGATAAAAGAAAGCTAGGCTTTCCCTCAACATTGGTTATTAACAAAGAGTACAAAAAGGAAGCATTAAAGACCTGAGCTGCTTTAGGATTGCAGCTGTACTTACCACATACTCTTTCTCTGCTGCTGTTCTGTTGACAGAATTTGACCTTAAGAACCACCTCTTAGAGATAGTAACAATGATCTATACACACTTAAAAATCCAAGGAAAACTTATGAGTTTCACACAAATAGTTTGTGTCTTCAAAAAATTATTTTCCAAATATAATGCTATCAAGTAGAGGTCACAGGCAAAATGTATGTATCTTTGTAAAATAGACCTTTATTACCTAAGTTGCATATTTGACGGGGAGTAGAAGCACTCAAAAGCCTACATAAATGCAATATTTCCACACATGGACATAAACACACACATATATGCATACCTAGTTTTAGCTGCTGAATCTCTCATCACCTTGATCCCAAGTATGGAATCACAAATCAGTCATGTTTACATATGGACGAATTTATTTAGCTCTATTTCAAAACTGAAGTCTTGTCGCTCCTACTCTGACCTTCACTTAATGCTCTGGGCACACAGCAGGAAAAACCAAAAAAACAAAACAAAACAAACAACCCTCTCCTAGTATCTCAACTTCTTGTGCTTGGGTATCTGACTTGGTAACTCATCAGATAGTTAAGTGTCTTCTCGGATGGAGTATTTGTTCTCTGAACAAGGCCACTTCAAGGACTGGAGTCTTGCATCTGACTCTGAGTTCTGTGGCCAGAACTTCCTAATGGCCCAAATCTTTTTAGTTCTGTAAGGATCTGTGAGTACCCCTTGCTATGAGATTCTTAACAACCTCTTACTTACTCATCGCCAATGGTCAACGTAAGGAGTAAAATCATATAGACTTTTGAGTATTTTAAATTTAGGAAATTTAACCTAAAGGTTACTTTATTCCTTAAATTTATTCTCTTACACTAGTAATACAAGCTTTCCCTTTTCTAAAAATATATGGAGGAATAGATTGCTTTATAAAGGGGTAACACTTAAAATCTAAATAATATAGACAAATGATTCATTTCAGTTTTCCAAAGGCATTTCAACCAATCAAAGCTGCTATGAAACTTGATGAGGCTCCTCTAGACATATGCCTCCTGGTCTCGATAGAGATCATGAAACCATGAAGCCCTAGAAATGCCACTGATAGCCAGCTCTAGGAGGGGAGGATCAATACTTCCTCATCATAGCCTTCACTCACCCTTGGTATATTATGCTAGGAAAAAGTTCTACACTTTCCTGGTATACTACTCATCTATAGAACCCAAAGACATTTTTCTTTTTCAGAATGATGAGTTTAATGTCAAGCTAACAATGTAACAATATAAATTTTGTAGTTTGGACCCAATTTAGCATAGGCATGAAAGGTGAGGTAGGGAAGATGGCAGGTACATAGAAGGGATACCTGATTTGGCATTCATAGGCAATTAACCGGAAAACCAGGTAAGGCCCACGTGGTGTGATGTAAGCTTATGTTAGCACTGCCATGACCCGTAGACCACTTTCTTCCAACAAGAGCAGGAGTGTGCTTTAAAAAATTAAGAGGACTGAATGGAAAGACCATTCCAAACTTGCATAATACAAAGCACATAAAACAGTAAATGGCTACACAGACAGTAAACGCTTCCTTAGAATGAAAGCAATTCCACTTTCTCCAAAGTACTTCATTTCAAATGGCTGGTATAGGCACATTCCTTATCTTCAGTACTACTTCATTTATTGTAGGCAGTCTAACAACTGTCAGATATTTTAGAAATAGTGCTAATATGGGCAAACACTAGAAAATCTTTAAAGCTTAACAAGAGGAAAACTTTACAGAGTGTGAAAAAATCCTATTGCATTCATATCTTTATTTTTCCCTTGGTGATTTTTATGTTAGAATGACTGCTGTGATTTTAATACTAACACAATCTGTTCACCCAGACCTAGGAGAGAGAGTGATTAGAGTTTTAAAATAATATACAAGGTTCTTTATTAGAAAGATTTAAGATTGTTGGAAAATCTTTAAGTTGCAACTTTCACTCTCTAAAGGTTTGTTTTGTAAGTATCTCCTTATTCAAATATAATTGATTGAGGATAGAAATGTAAACAAACATGGAATTTATTACTTTTGCATTATGTTTTTCCTGACCTCTGGCAATAACTAGACATAAAGGTTAAGTTTTCGTCAACTTCTTTAATGTTCCCTCACAAAATTCCTATACAATGACCATCAGTAAGTTGGATAGGAGAAAACTGATCACACAGGTTTTGTTTTAAATTATCTGCT
>JAQQSY010005791.1:0-11434 GCA_028646535.1 Procyon lotor | reverse complement strand
GTAAACCACAAATGTTGGAGAGGGTGTGGAGAAAGGGGCACCCTCTCACACTGTTGGTGGGATTGCAAGCTGGTGCAGCCACTTTGGAAAACAGTGTGGAGATGCCTCAAGAAATTAAAAATAGAGCTACCCTATGACCCTGCCATCGCACTACTGGGTATTTACCCCAAAGAAGCAGATGCATTACAAAGAAGGGCCACATGTACCCCAATGTTTGTAGCAGCAATGACCACAATTGCCAAACTGTGGAAAGAACCAAGATGCCCTTCAACAGATGAATGGATAAAGAAGATATGGTACATATACACAATGGAATATTATGCCTCCATTAGAAAGGACGAATATCCAACTTTTGTATCAACATGGATGGGCCTGGAAGAGATTATGCAGAGTGAAATAAGTCAAGCAGAGAGAACCAATTACCTTATGGCCTCACTTATGTGCTGAACATAAAGAAAAACATGGAGGGCATTGTGAGACAGAAGGGAGGGGTGAATGGGGGAAACCAGAGGGGGAGATGAACTATGAGAGACTATGAGCACAAACTGGGCATTTTGGAGGGGCGGGATGTGGGGGTTGGGCAAGGCTGGTGGTGGGTATTGAGGAGGGCATGTATTGCATGGAGCCCTGGGTGTGGTTCATGAACAATAAATCTTGTAACACTGAAGAAATAAAATAAACATATTTGGGGGGGAAAAAAAAGAAACTGCAGGATGTATTCTTGGTGTCTATCTGATGAAAATGCAAACTAAAAGAGAGTCAAAACTTCTGGCAATGCATACATAAGTGAGATTCCTGGGTACCATCTCCACACAGTGAGTCATGATACAGTTCATCCTGAATGGGTGAGAACACCCCATATAGTGACTGATTGATAGCATTAACATTAACCCATCTCTATCTCTACAACTCTTAGAAGTATTCTTTCGTGTATTTTAGGAAACACTGGCCCTAGGACAATCAACCTGAATCATTATTTATTTATTTGTTTGTTTGTTTATACCGACGTGCCAGTGACGCTGTTAACTTTACTGGGTGACCCGTCTCCATCTTTTGTCCACATCTTTCTGCTTCCTAGGATTAACTTGTGCAGTCCAATTCTACAGGACATATTTTCTATAGGAAATAATAGCCTTGTGTGTCTGCCCGGCTATGGAATGGTTCAGTGATTGATTGAGTGATTGAATTTTTACTTATAAATTAATTTATTAATTTATCTATTTATCTATATCTATCTATCCATCTATTTCCTGGTAGGCAGCAAAACAAACTTGATTGAGTGATAGCCAAGTGATAGTCCAAAGCTCCCTAAAATGAAGGGCATCCTAGAAAGTTGCACTGTACTTGACCTTTTCAATTTTTTTCTTTTTTTCTTAAGATTTTATTTATTTGACAGAAAGATAAAGATCACAAGTAGGCAGAGAGGCAGGCAGAGAGAGAGGGGAAAGTAGACTCCCCCTGAGCAGAGAGCCCATTTCGGGCCTCAATCCCAGGATCCTTGATCACCAACTGAGCTGAGGGCACAGGCTTTAACCCACTGAGCCACGGAAGTCCCCCTTCATTTATTTTTGTAATCAGAATGTAAACCCGTATTTAACAAGAAAGCTTACCATTCTCTCACATTTCTGAGTTACTCTTTCTGGTTCTGAGCATGTGGAGAGGCCTTTGAAGAAGCATGGATCTTTATAATCAAGAGTCTTCCTTGAAGGAAAACCAACCAACCAACACACCAAGCAACAAAAAACATCCCCCATGTGGTCCTGATTCTATATATCTGGTTTCAAAAATCCACAAGTTGGGGCACCTGGGTGGTACAGTGGATTAAAGCCTCTGCCCTTAGCTCAGGTCATGATCTCAATGTCCTGGGATGCAGCCCCACATTGGGCTCTCTGCTCGGCAGGGAGCCTGCTTCCCCTTCTCTCTCTACCTGCCTCTCTGACTACTTGTGATGATCACACTCTCTGTCAATAAATAAACAAATCGTTAAAAGAAAAAAAAAAAAGAAACCCACAAGTGATGTGTACCAAAGTGTAGAGAGAGCCGTCCATAGAGAGAGCTGAATTTCCATACCAGTTAATGGGATGGGAAAACATTCCATGGACCGAAAAGACACTTAGGGGAGCTGAACTTATCAGAGGAAACCAATTTCAGAAAACAAAAATCACAACATGTATGATCCCTAACCCTTAGGCAATTTCATGGGACTTATGAACTTTGGGAGCATGACGTTCACACTCTGAACGTCAGAGTTCAGAGCCCAGCATGGGAATTCTCTGATACTGGAGAACATTCTCCAGAAATTAACTGGCTTAGCAAGATCTCATAAAAACTTGTCACTTCTTTGTCCAGGGTGTTTCCTATTTCGAAAGAGTGCACTTCCTCATTTGATGGCATGGTATAATTTGAATACTACCATAATGTATTTGATTTTTGTATTATATGCTTTAATTGATTGTTATTTTAATTTAAATTCCATTTGGTCAATATGGAGTATATTATGAGTTTCAGGAGTAGAATTGAGTGAATTCATGAGGTCCACCGCAGACCCAGTGCTCATGACATCATGTGCCCTCCTTTGGGCCCATCACCCCAATTAATTACACCATCCTCTCCTGCCACCAGCCCAGCCACACACTCCTAGCAACATCGTGTTTCCTGTAGTCCAGAGTCTGGTGTGGTTTGCCTCCCTCTGGGATTTATCTCATTTGATGTTTCATTCCCTTCCCCTGTGTTTCTCTAGATGGGTTTTTCTACCTGTGTTGGACGAGAACTGGCTTCTGAGGAATATGTCCTTTCTGTCACAAAAAGTCTCCTGCTTGGCTCGGTGGGTAAAAGCCTCTGCATTCCCCTCAGTTCATGTTCTCAGGGTTCTGGCATTGAGCCCCGAATTGGGCTCTCTGCTCATCGGGGAGCCTGCTTCCCCCTCTCTCTTTCTGCCTGCCTCTCTGCCTACTTGTGATCCCTCTCTCTCTCTGTGAAATAAATAAATAAAATCTTAAAAAAAAAAAAACAAAGAAGAAGACGTCTCTTGTCCAGAGGAGCCCCATGCTTCAGGTCATGTTACTCAGGTATAGTCTTGAATTGTCCCTCCGGCTTCCTTGCCCTGTTGTTGGCTTGGAAATTTTCTGTAAGATGAAAGTGTATCCCATGATCATTTGATAAATGTATATTGTCCATTCTTTCCCACATTTTTTACCATTCCTTTGTCAGTTAACATATGGAAGATCTGAACACTCAAGAACTGTTTTAAATATACAGTAGGGATTGTTTGCTTAGTCATCATCCTGTTCTCTAGATCTCCATAATTCCTCCTTGAATTGATTGGAAAAGTGTACCCTTGATGAACATCTTCCAATATCATCTGCCCACAACCCTTGGCTAGCCCCATTGTCCTCTGAGTTTTGAGGGTTTCATTTTATCTTCTCTTTTTTCCATCTTTTTTTTTTTATTTTGCAGATTTCAGTAAACATGTTAAAAAAATTCTTATATCGAAATTCCAAAACACTTTCTAAATTCAGAATTGGAACTTTTTTTCCCCAAATATGTTTATTTTATGTTTTCAGTGTTACCAGCTTAATTATTAATGTACCACACCCATGGTACATTAATACCATGGTATTATGGTACATGGTACATGGTACAGTGCCCATGTAATAATATGTGCCCTCCTCAATACCCACCACTGGGCTCTCCCAACCCTCCACCTCTCCCCTCCAAAACTTTTTACTAGATATCATTAAACGTTAGGTGCTTCATTGAATACCAATGTGGGATGGACTGTAGAAGGCTTCCTGTTAGCAGCAAAAGTTTCACATTGGCCATTTCATTTTCTATCTGGTTATTGTATATTTGGAATTAACCTTTAATGTTTTCCTCTCAAGAACATGTGTGCTGCTTGTCCTTAAAAAAAAATTCTTTTATTTTAAACTTGAGAATATACTCTTTGGTGTCCATTGGAATTAGAACGCAAACTAAAGGAGAGTGAAAAAACCTCCAATGCATAGATGAGTATGTTCCCTGGCCATTTGGTCAACTTAGAGTGTATTATGATTTTCATGTGTTGAATTGAGTGAATTCATCAGTTCGACCTAACACCCAGTGCTCATGATATCGTGTCCCATTTTGTGAACATCTTCCCATTAATTACCCTTTCTCCCCAACTCCTGTCAGCAACCTTAATTTTGTTTTCTCTATTTCAAAGGCTCTCATTTTCTTCCCTCCATGTCTCTATTTCTCTCATTTTATTCTTCCTACCTTTCCCTGTGTTCCTCTAGATGTGTTTTTGTGTCTTTGTGGGACCAGGGTCTTATTCCCACCCAAATCTTCTGTTATAGGATGTCTTGCTCAGTACATCCCCATATTCATGTCATGCAACTCAAGTGTCATCTTGAATTCTCCCTCCAGGATCATTATCTTTTTATTGTCATTTAAATTTTTGTAATATAATTTTTTACAAGATATTATGATATACTTTATTTTCTAACCATTTTCACATTTTTACTATAGTCTTATTATGAAAACAGCGCATATCTCAACTCTCAAAACCTTTTACATTTAATGTAGGAACTATTAGCTATAGTCCTTTCTCTGTGCTCTAGATGTAGAGAATGCAACCTTGAAGCCAGGAGCCGACTCATAGGCTCAGAGAATTGCATTGTACCCTGAGGAATAAATTATCCACACCAACAAACTTGTCTGTGCCAGCATGCACCTCTGCTCTGAACTTGTGTTTCAAGGAGACAGCTGTCTAGTCACACTGACTCCAGTAAGCAATACGAAAGTGCCATGCTTTGAACGTTAATTAAAAACTATCCTTGGGGAAGCCATCTTGCACAGCGTATCTTTTTCCAAGAAGCTAGGGACATAGTAAGGTAAGGGGAATGGTGAGTGGGCATCTAGGGCAGTGACAGGGACATAAGAAAGATTCTCTAAGGTTGCAAAGTAGTGATTCCCAAGGAGAGTGCTAAATAATTCAGTGTGTGTGTGTGCAAACCAAACTGAAGTGCCATCTGCTTTCCTGTGAGTAATAAGCTTAAGTCAAATGGGATCAACCATCCTTATCACTGTCTGATGCACAGAGAAGGATATCCTGTTAAACCTCTAAGTGGAAGGCCAAGTAAAGTGCCATGTCATTACCTCCCAAAAACAAGGCTGAAACAGGACCACCTTTCTCGACCCTTGATATTTTCTGAGAAAAGATTCTCATCGTGTGTGGTGGATGCCTGAGGAAAGTGACACACAATTCAGGGTGAGCTTCTATGAGAAAATTCCCCCTTCACAGCTTGTGACTGGAAGCAGGAGTGAACGTTGTCAGGACCAGGTCCTGCCTCCTGTCAACCCATCGACTGCAACCTTATCCAGGAGTCTCTTCTGTGGGAAGGGAGCAGAACATAGGCTTTGTTCAGTTCAGAGTTTGCAAGGACCAATTTGAACAGCTGCTGGTCTCTGTGCTTGTATATAGCAGTTGGCTTGGCTATGCCTGTGAAGGCATGAGGAGAGTTCTGTGCTAGGTACATCTCTGGAAGAGGCAATGCGTGAGTGAAACACGACTTTCCAGCGAACATTCCTGAGTCACCCAGAGCAGACTGACTGGAACCTGTCTCAAAGGTGCAGGCAAAGGGCATTGTCCACTAGAGTCACAGGCTATGCATAAACAATCCAGTTTGTGCCAGCATGTGCCTCTGACCTGACGTCCTGTTTCCTGGAGAAAGTCTTGTTTTCCTTCTGACATGACTTGCAGCAGAATGATTATCCTGGGTCCTGAATGCCTAGAAATAGTTATCCTGCAACAAACCTCATAATCCAAAAAGCTGGATGCAGGGCAGCCCAAGGGGAATTTCCAGGGTATATCTGCAAAATCCATGAGCTATGAGGCTGACTCTTTTCAGGTAGTCAAGTCTTGTTTCACCAAGAGGCAAATGAAGATTTCAGAGCAAAAGGGGATGTATGTGTATGAGTGTGCTTGTGTGTGAATGCATCAGCAACAAGCCCATCTTCTGCCCTGTAAGCAAAAACTCTGTGTTGAACACAATCACCCTTGGCTAACCCAGTGTTCAGCACATAGATGTAAGTCCTCTCAAACCTATATCTGAAAGCCCCAGTAAAGGGGCATGCACTTAAGAGCCAGAAAAAAGCCTGAAATGGAGCCTCCTTTCTTGACCCTAGCTTTTTCCTGAGGAAAGATTCATATGGTGTGTTGGGGATGCCTGAGGAAAATGACCCATGATTCGGAATGAGCCTCTCTGAGAAAGCTCCCCCTCACCCAGCTTGTGTCTAGGAACAGGAGGACATGCTGTCCTGGATCTGCTCCTGCCTCCTGCCATCCCCTTGACTGCAACCCTCTCCAGGACCTCTGCTGCAGGACTGAGAGCAGAACACAAACTCTGTCCAGTTCAGGTGTGCAAAGACCAATTTGGACAGCTGCCGGTCTCTCTGCCTCTCCATAGCAGTCGACTTGGTCCTGCCTGTGAAGGCATGAGGAGAGTGTCCTGTTACCGACTTCTCTCGAAGAAGCAATGTGAGATCAAATCACTCCTTTTCAGCAAACATCCCCAAGTCATCCTGAGCAGACCGGCCTTTGCAAACAGGTATGTGGAAGCACAATGAAACTGCTAGAGGCTGTTTAAGGGGAAACAAGTCTGGGGAGGACAGCACACCTTGCCCTTCCTGGAGAGAAACGTTTCTGATGTCCGGAGACCTAGAGAGAGTAAGAATCCCTCCACTCCAAGAAACGGCAGTGCGGAGGGCAGACTCCCACTCAAAGGTTCCTCTGAAGCCAGGAGTCACCTCCAAAGTGCAGGTGATGGGCATTGTCCACTAGAGTCCCAGGTTCCCCACCAACAAACCAGTATGTGCCAGCATACACCTCCATTTGTCCTCCAGTTTCCTGGAAAGATCCCTGTTTTCCTTTTGGCCAACTGAAGCAGAACCAACATCAAGGGGCCTGAATGCTAAGAAACAGCTCTTCTTGCACCAAACCTCTGACATGTCATGGGCTAAGAGGAATCTCCAGTGTACTTCTGTGAGATCAACAGGGCCATGAGGCCTACCCTTCTCAGGTCCCCAAGTCTTGTTTCTCCAAGGGGCAAAAGAAGTTTTCAGAGAGAGGGAGAGGGTGTGAGTGAGCTTGTGTATGAACGTATCAGCAAAAGGCCCATCTTCCCCTCACTACCTGTGACCAAAAAGTTTGTGTTGAAACCAACCAACCAACCTCCCCTGAGCCCAGTGTTCTGCATAGAGATGGAAGCCCTGTCAAATCTATAACTGGAAGCATCAATAAAGGGGCATTCACTTATGTGCTAGAAACAAGCCTCAAACAAAACCACCTTTCTTGACCCTCACTCTTTCCTGAGGAAATATTCGCAGGGTACGTAGGAGACACCTGAGTAAAGTGACACACGATTCAGTGTGAGCCTCGCTCAGAAAGCTCTCCTTCACCCGGCTTGTGTCTGGGAGCAAGAGGACTTGGTGTCGGGGATCGGCTCCTGCCTTCTGCTCTCTCCTTGACTGCAACCTTCTCCAAGAGCTAGTTCTTCGGGACTGAGAGCAGAACACAGGCTCCATTCAGTTTGGAGTGTTCAAAGACCAATTTGGACAACTCTTGGTCTCTCTGCCTATCGATAGCAGTTGGCTTGGCCCTGCATGTGAAGGCCTGTGGAGAGTGCCATGCTAGTGACTCCTCTCGAAGAGGAAACCCATGGGAGAATCACTCCTTTCTAGCAAACATCCTCAAGTCACCTGAGGTGACTGGCCTTAGCAAACGGATGTGTGGAGGCACAAGGAAATTGCAAGAGGCTGGCTTCAGTGGACACAAAACTGGGAGGACGGCATACCTCGCCATGCATGGTGAGCAGTTTATCCGATATCCACAGGCCTAGGGAAAGGGCAAAGGCCTGGGCTCCAAGTAGTGACATTGCACATTCACATGAGCCCAGCAAGGGAGTTCTTAGATATTGAGGAACTTTCTGCACAAAGTTAACTGGCTTCGCATGATCTCATAAAAATGTGCATTTCTTTGTATTTAGGTGTTTCCTATTTTGAGAGAGTGTATGTTCTCATTTCATGGTATGGTATCATTGGAATAACAATACAATAACATATTTGATTTTTGTATTGTATCCTTTAAGCAATTGTTATTCTTACTGAAATTCCATTTGGTCCACTTAGAGTGTATTATGAGTTTCAGGGGTAAAATTGAGTGAATTCATCAGTTGAATCTAACAGCCAGTACTCATGAAATCAAGTGCCCCCCTTTTGGTCCATCCCCCCCAGTAATTAACACATCCTTTCCCACCAACCACCCCCTACTCAGCACCCCTAAGTGTGTTTCTTTAAGCTCTGAATCAATTATGGTTTGTCTCCATCTCTGTATTTATCTCATTTAATGTTTCCTTCCCTTCCTCTGTGTTCCTCTAGATGGATTTTTCTATCTGTGTGGGACCAGGACTGGCTGACTGGCTTCCTAGGATATAATCCTTCTGTCATAAGAAGTCTCTTGCTCAGAAGAGCCTCATGCTTCCTGTCATGTACTCAGGTCTCGTCTTCAATTGTCCCTCCAGCTTCCTTGCCCTGTTCTTGGCTTCTAACTCTTCTGGAAGATGCAAGTGCATCCCATGAACCTTTGATACATGTATATTATCCAATCATTTCCACACTTTTACCCTCTTTTATCGGTGATCACAGGGCTGATCTGAGTTGTTTACAACTTTTTTTAAGTATGGAGTAGGTATTGTTACCTTATACTCATCTCTCTGTGCTCTAGATCTCAAGAATTCATCCTGGAACTAAACAGGAAGGTCTACCTTTGACTAACATCTCCCAATTCCATCCATCACAGACTCACCAGCCCCGTTGTTGTCTGAGGTTTGAGGGTTTCATTTTTTCTTCTTCTCCTTTTGCTTCTTTGTGTTTCTTGTTTTTTAGATTGCACATTTCAGTAGAGCAAGGTACGAAAATCTATATGTTGAAATTTACAAAAAACCTTCTGCCGCGGCCTGTGCAACAATCTCAAAATGGGACTGAGGGTAAGGGAATGAGGAAAAAAAGACAAAGAGACAAAGTATGGGAGCAGGATGAACACAACGGATGATGTCCAGACTGTGTTCCGCTTCATTCAAGAGCGCACCTTCTTAAATATGTGTGAAAAACAAGTCCAAAAGCGATTACACCTGGGAGTCACATGTTCTAGGAATTTGTTCTTAACACATCAAAACAAGCTCCCCTCATCACAGGCTCCAAGAAGTCTGGGTAAGACTATGAGTAGCACATGCACATGCTTCAGAGGCATTGCTGCAGTTTAATGATCTAAACAATCACAACCTGTGCAGCTTGTCCTTCAGGGAGGTATGACCAATCAGACCAGCATGCCTCAAGGCCCCTTGTTGAGCCCATTCTCTAGCGCCCACTTTCCGCCCATTTGGGCAGGGGTCACGAGTCCAGGCTCAACAGGTCCCTTTAGCAGCTAGCCAGCAGCTGACCACAACCTTCCAAGTTTGGATTTTGTAACTTTTCATTAGATCTCATAAAATATTTGCTACTTTTGCTACTTTATTGAGTATCAATGTGGGATGGATTGTACAAGAATTTGCTACTTTATTGAGTATCAATGTGGGATGGATTGTACAAGAATCACCTTTACCAACCAAACTTTCACATTGCCCATTTCCTTTTCCATCTGTTTATTGTATATCTGGAGTAAACCTGAAATGCTTTCCTCTCGAGAACATTTTTCAGCCCCTTGATTTTTATTTTTATTTTTTTAAAGATTTTATTTATTTATTTGACACAGAGAGAGAGATTACAGGTAGGCAGAGAGGCAGGCAGAGAGAGAGGGGGTAGCAGGCTCCCTGCTGAGCAGAGAGCCCGATGCAGGGCTTGATCCCAGGACCCCGAGATCATGACCTGAGCCGAAGGCAGAGGCTTTAACCCACTGAGCCACCCAGGCGCCCCAGCCCCTTGATTTTTAAAAAACAAAGCAAAAAAATTTCCCTTATTTGAAACTAGAGGATGTATTCTGGGTATCCATCAGATGAGAACTCAAACTGAAAGGGAGTGAAATATGCTGGAAAAGCAAACATGAGTGAGTTCCCTGGAGTCATCTCCAAGGACTGAGTAAGGATGCAGTTCATCGTGAATGTCTGAATTGCTCCATAAAGTGACTGATTGATAGCCTTAACATCATCCCATATCTATGTTTAAAGTTCTAAGTAGTATTCTTTCTTCTATTTCAGGAAACACTGACCATTGATATTCAACGAATTACAACTATGTATATGTATGTATGTATTTATTTTTCCCAGAGCTAATGACACTGTTAATCTTATTGGATGACCCCGTCCCCATCTTTTCTTCCCATCTTTCTGATTCCTGAGATTAACTTGTGCAGTCCAATGCTGATTGATGTATATACTAAAGGAAAATTTGGCTGATTTATTTCCCTGTCTGTTTGCTGGCCTATTTAATGATTCATTGATTGACTGAGTTTTTGATTGAATATTCTTTAATAAGAATATTCTTATTCTTATTAAATTATTAATTTAACAATTAATTAATTAATTATGCTATTTTTCTATCTACATCTAACTATCCATCTATTTCCTGGTGGGCAGCAAAGCAAGAATGATTGAATGATAATCAAGGGATAGTCCAACCAACTCCCTAGGATGGGTGGCATCCTAGAATGTTACACTGTACTTGGCCTTTTCAATTCTATTCTATTTTTTTGTTCTTCCCTAAATATGTTTATTTTATTTTTTCAGTATTGCAAGATGTATTGTTCTTTTTTTTTTTTTTTAAGATTTTATTTACTTGACAGAGAGAAACACAGCGAGAGAGGGAACATAAGCAGAGGGAATGGTAGCGGGAGAAGCAGGCTTCCTGCCAAGCAAGGAGCCCGATGCGGGATTCAATCCCAGGACCCTGAGATCATGACCTGAGCCGAAGGCAGACACTTAACGACTGAGCCACCCAGGCGCCCCTGTATTGCTCATTCTTAATGAGAGTAAATCCTTATGTAACATGAAAGCTTGCCATTCTTCTCCCACATTTCCAATTTGCTTTCTCTGTTTGTTTCTGAGCATGGAGATAGGCCTTCAAAGAACCATGGATCTTTATAATCAACATACTTCTTTTAAGCGATACAAACAAACAAACATCCCCCAAATGGTCCAAATTCTGCATTTTGGGAATTAAAAATCCACAATGGAAGTGCACCATAGTGTTAATAGAGCTATCCAATGCTGAATATCCATACCAGTCAATGGGATGGGAAAACATTACATGGACAGAAAGCAACGTTTAGATGAGCTGAAATTATCAGAGGAAATCAGTTTCAAAAAACAAACATCAAAACAAGAAGGATCCCTGAAATAATCTTAACTCAGGAGATTTCACCGGATTCCCGTCCTTTGGACACAGGGTGTCCGTATTCTGACCC